>JAAIIK010000053.1:4075035-4095462 GCA_014706435.1 Silurus glanis | reverse complement strand
TCTATCTATCTATCTATCTATCTATCTATCTATCTATCTATCTATCTATCTATCTATCTATCTATCTATCTGTCTGTCTGTCTGTCTGTCTGTCTGTCTGTCTGTCTGTCTGTCTGTCTGTCTGTCTGTCTGTCTGTCTGTCTGTCTGTCTGTCTGGCTGGCTGGCTGGCTGGCTGGCTGGCTGGCTGTCTAACAAAAACAAACATCACTTTACATTAAGGTTATTTTAACACATTGTTTAAGATGAACTCCAGAATTAATACACCATAACACAGGGAGTCTCAAAACATTTGGAGCTTACTGTAAACTAAATTTCTCATCATCTTTAACCCTATCAAACTATTAGATTATTTATTTTAGGTATTATTCAATTATTTAGTGTTTTATCTTCTAGTTGACATCATTTATAGACACATGTTTATTCAGTGATTGAAGCTTGAAATACATTTACAATTCAAGACAAACAGACTAATAAATGTAAGTAACTATAAAAATATAATAATTTAGATAACGGTAGGCAGTGTAGCAAATAAAACAAAATAATATAAAATAAAATACGTTTTTTAAAATATTTTCATGGACCCCTTATTGACATCCACGTCTATCATAACGTCATTATATTAATAATGTTTATAAACCAAATATATAAATGTCACCTGACCAAGAAGGTAAATTTCAGTTCATATAACATTCCTGCAAAAGTAAAACTCTTCTGACTAAAGTACGTTTCTACGTGATTAAAAGTACAAAAGTACTTTAAAAACAGACTTAAGTATCAAAGTAAACATACTGATCTATGAGAAAAAGTATTTGAAGCGTTTACAGCATGCTGGCATCTTGATCTTTTTTATCTTTGATTAAATTCTTTTAGCCATATAAATATAGACATTTTACATGCATCTTTTACAAACTACCTTGTATGTTGGAAATAACTTGCAATGTCATGGTATTCATTATTGCAAAAGTATGCAGAAATGTTTAAACGCTTCCAGCAAACAAGGATGCTCTAAAGATGTAAGCTTTATCTCCACACTGATCTGTGTGCATTTTCCAGGAACATCAATTACAAGAGTGCATTCCTGCAGGCGATTATAAAGACATCTCTAAATATAAAACCTTGTTACATAATTGCAGTGGCCAGCATCATAATTGTGTTATTCATGAATACATTCTTGATCATGGATATGACACTAACTTTGTGCCATTTATGCGCAAGTGTCTTATCCCAGAAGCAACATGGAAGTGGCAAATTCAGTCTTCATATAAATATGAACATTGAAATGAAACTCTTTTTGTTTTAGGCACATTCTAAATGTAAAATGCAGTGGTGGATGAAGTACAAAGACCATGTACTTGAGTAAAAGTAGAGATGCAGTAGGTAAAATATTACTCCAGTAAAAGTGCTCTCTTTAAACTTTCACTTGAGTAAAAATGCAAAAGTATTTACCTTCAAATGTACTTAAGTATCCAAAGTGCTATGATTTATTATGGCTATAATGTCATATAATTTTTTATTACAAGACTCTCTGCTTAATCAACTCAGTTTATGTGGAAAGACTCTAATGTTACTCTCAGCACACCGATCTATTAATAGAATGATCGTTATCTATTAAAATGATCATGAGCCCAAAACCTTCTTTTCAACTACTTAAAAAAAAAATCATGCAAATAAGGGAGTTTCTTCCATCATTTATTACTCACAAAATGTACTGCTTGCTTTTGAACCGATGCTGAACTGTATATTTGTGATCAGTAGATACCACCAAGCGACAATCAAAACAAGTTCAAAACAGAGCACGCACTCTACCCTGATTGGTGGCTTGCTGCGTGTTTGACCAGTTAAGTTTTTATCCACTCATAAATAAAAGAAATGACGATTTTGCAAAATGTTGTTGAGTAGAAAGTAAAATATTTGACTTGAAATGTAGTGGAGTTAAAGGTAAATTCTCCCCAAATGGAAATACTTCTGTAACGTACAGATACTTAAGTACAATAACAAATTGCATTTATTTCATTACTGTAATTTCCGGACTATAAAGCGCACCCATATATAAGCCGCACCCACTGAATTTTACAAATATTTTTATTTTTAACATAAATAAGCCGCACCTGTCTATAAGACTGTCTACACTAATGTACTTTACACAGGATTAAACGAAAGACACGTTACACACGGTGTAACGGGTGCAATATGTTGCGCTTCCTTTAGGAGCATAGCGGTATTTTGGGAATAGCCTGGCACTGCATTTTTCCGCTATTACTGCGTGTGTGCAAGACGAGGAATATGTCCTTATTATTTTCTGATGCTCATTTATAAGTTTCTTTGACTAACCCTTAACGCTGTTGCCAAGAAAAATGAAAACGCACGAGTTTTGGAAACCTGTCTGTGCTTATATGATTTCTGTTGCTGGAGTTAGCGAGCTCTCCCTTCACACAGACTCAACGCGTTACAACGGCTTGCATCTAAACAGTAGCCGACCAAGTAAGTCATTGTTCACTGTCTTCCTCCTTCCTTTTCTTTTGGCATCGTTGTGCGTTTAAAAAAAAACGTTTTTTCTCCCGATGCCGTGCAGCTCAGGACACAGGTGAGGTGCGTTTTTTCGTTTCCGTTCGGAAATTTCATTGGTCTAATGTTATGTCGCTCAGTTTTTGGATTGAAGTTTGTGAAACCGGGAAAAACCCAGGAAAAATTCATAAATTAGCCGTTTCGTTGTTTAAGCCGCGGGATTCAAAACGTGGGAAAAAAGTAGCGGCTTATAGTCCGAAAAATACGTACTTTCCACCACTGGTAAAATGTATTTTTAGTTTTAAATGTTTTTTATGTAAGTTTAAAATGAGGCAAAGCACCTGATATATATATATAAAATGTTAAAGGGTATATTACAGTTTTTGTGTGTAAATAATATAAAATTTTTTGGAGGAAAGATATGCAAGCTTTCAGCTGGTACTGTTGTATAAATCATATTGTGCATTATTATTATTTATTATTCAATAATCTGTGGCAACAGTAGGCTAAAACTGGGCACTTGAAGATTGGAAACACACTGCCTTGACGTTAGCTGCCTATTGGAGCTGAAATAAGTCTGTGCCCAGTGTAGCCTGTTTTCTGTTCTCGGCTGACAGGGGTAGAACCCAATGTGCGCTTATTTTGTTGGAGACCATCTGCCTCAAGGCTTGACCTGTTATGCATTTTGAGGTGCTTTTTCTGCTTACCAAACCTCTTCAGCTTGAACGAGCTTGTCTGGCTGACACTAAAAAACATGCCTTGGTCAAAGCCAGTGAAATCGATTTCTTTCCCGTTTTGATTCTTCACATTGACATTAAGTGAAGCTTCATACCTGGATCTGCACTGCACTGCTGCCAATTGATTGGTTTTTAGATAATTACAGTACAGCACAGCACAGTCATTCATACAGTAACACAGTTTTTAAACGTCTTTCAAACAAAATGCTCCTCAGCACTGCTTGCTAGTAAGGTCATGCCTATATAAAGCTAATGGATCTGAGTAACTTAATAAATGAACGATTTATAAATGAAAGGCAAGAAATAGGAAGGAAGCAGAAGAGGACATAGAATAATGACCAATAAAATTGATGTTTTATGGTGTATCTGAGCAAGAGAGGCAAAGATAGAACAAATTAGAAGATAAGAGCTGACAAGAATGGAGTCCAGAGAAACAGAAGAGAGGAGAGCCGAGGAGAGGAAAATTAAAGAGAGGACAAGAGAAAAGAAATTGTCTTTTTACACTGACTGGTTTATAATCCACTTCTGCTGCAATTAAAGCTCAGACTGGCCCCTTTAAAATCACAGAGCTGCCACATATCACACAGTTAACAAATCTGACATCCATCACGTGCAACAGCTTATCCTGTCACCTTTTATTTGTTTGTGTGTGGCTGTCTTTACATTTCTCACCACTATCCTCATTCATTTTCTCCCTCAATTTCACAGCTAGTTTTGATCAAGCTTTGCTTCAAGACAAATCGGATTACAGCGAGCTAATTTAAAAGAGGCAGCCCTACAGCTGTGTACAGTTTTCCTACCTGCCAAACTTTCTTTGTTTACATCAACTTTATTTTGCCCTAAGTTGTTTTTATTTCCATCTAAGCTCAATTTCAGTAGACCTAACTCAGTATCTCGACTAAGTCGTTGGAGAGAATTAAAAAAGTTTCTAGTTCAAAAAGTTTCATTTGTTCTCCCCTCGGCCTTGAGAATAATTTCATTTCAGTCAATCCAATTTGGGTATCACGTCAGGAGTAAGGAAACGTTAGCCTAAAGTTAAGGCATCTTTTCACGTCATATTCAGTCATTTTGTCATTCTGATCTCCTGTTCTGCCTTTTTCTCTCTCACACTCCCCTCTATGCCTTAGTGTTTAGTTGTTGGTTAGATACTGACATGGCACTGCACGTTGTCCAGGCTCAGCACGGCTCCTCGGTCGTTGTTGTTGCTGCGTTTGTGGCTCTTCTTCCTGCAGTGGCACAGCTTGTACTTGATCACCTGTTAAAGAGAACACATGGCGGGTTTGCACTGCCTTTAGCTCCACAATATCACTTAAACATCTTAATTTGAATTAAGTGAAAACAAAGGATACATGCATCATTGGGAACTCGACTCAGATTGATGTGTCGAGCTTGGGCTGGTAGAACACGGCCTTTAGGATGAAAGTTTATCAGGGCAAATGTGCGCTTAGGATGCTAAACTCTAGCTTCAAAAATGACCAAGACTAGCTTTGAAATGCTAAACATGAGCATTGAATGTCAAACACCAACATCGGAATACAAAATGGCAGGTTTGCTAAAGGTCAGCTTTAATATGCTTCAGTATGGCAAACGCTAAATGAGTATGCCAAACGCCATTTTACACATATCAAGCAGCTTTGAAAAGCTTTAAACCAAATCTGATGAAATTCTGTACCAAACTGCAGTGTGAATATATGCCAATCCCTGGTAGGTCGAACAAACTGGCTCTGGCATGCCACATGCTTGCACTGGGATGACAAGCAACATATGTGGTATCCCAAATTCTAGCTCACTCGTGCCAAAACAGCAGCTCTGTTACACCAATCAGCAGCACTGGTATGCCAAATCATCTGCACCTCTGGTAGAATAAAAAGCAGCTACAGTAAACCAGACACCAACCTGGGAATGCCAAACACCAGTTTTGATATGCTAACGTTAGCTCTGGTACAACAAACAGCAGTTAAGTTATTCAGAACACCAACTCTGGCATGCCAAAAAGCAACTTTGGTATGGTTCATTATGCTTCTTTCATCAAGCTGGCATGCTTGCATTCCCTGTGCATCTATTATTTTCCCTATCGCTTGTGAAGGCAGAAGGCTTATCTGGTGTGATCCCTTTTTTCCCTTGTGAACTGTTTCACTGCATACATGCAACTCATTATTCGCAGTGTACATAATATATTAAGTGCGTTCACAAATTAAATTAGCATTTATTTTCAGCTTTCATAATTGAAGGTTGCTAATTTTAGTATGTCATCACCCCTAATATCCCATTGTGTGGAACAAAAAAGAAAAACAGAATTCCAAAATATTTTCAAGCATCAAGCGTCAAACAAATTGTTGTACTAATGGGAATGCGAAAAACGAGCCAGATGCTTTCGGGAACTCTGCTGTGGATCAGGAAGCCATATGTTCGGTCCATCAGAGCCTCGAAATAGAAGGCAATTAATTGAAGATGCTGCAAGTGAGGATTGTATCAGGCTCTGTGGACTAACTGCAGCAGGTCTGAGATGTCATTTATCATAAAGCGCACACAAGCAAGCGCGAGCACACACACACACACACACACACACACACACACACACACACACACACACACACACACACACACAAGGTAGAGTTATTTCAGTTTTTTATGTTATTTCTATTTAATATATATATATATATATATTTTTTTTTTTTTTTTTTTATTTAGTTTTTTTTTTTCCTTTGGTTATTAATTTTGTTTCAGTCAATTTTAATGGTGCAAAAATACTTTCAAATTGATTTTATATCTTTTATAAATTACTTTTAGTTTGTATTTATTTTTTTACACTGTTTTAGCTTCTATTTTCTAATATATGGTAAAAGCCTTGATAGTTTGAATAGTTTGAAGGTAGAATAACTGATCCAATGACTAACTAATATCTAAAAAGCTAAATAAATCACTGGATGATGAGTTGAATGTAAACAAATTGAACATGCCCCATTCCTGTGACTGGTCTCTCATGTTGGTCTTTTAAAGAGAGAGCTTTCAACATGTTCTACATTTTCAACAAAGAACTGAAAACTACTTATGGAACAAATCATATTCAAAACAAATTAGCATTTGTATTTTAGAAGTACAGATGCTCATGTTCTAAGTTGAAGTACTGACTACACTTTTTCACTCAAGTTAAAGTAAAGAAGTTTGTGCTCTGACATATACATAAGTAAAAAGTCAATACTACTACCTGTTTTATTGTCACGCTGGTAACTGGACCTCTTATCATATTAATATATTAATACAAAATAATTAACATTTTTGTTATCTAATGAATGTATCCAGGCTGAACAACCACCATATAAAACACGAGTAGAGAAAAGATGATGATGATCAGTTGATCAGGAATGTCTCTGTTCTCAGTCATGTTTACATCACTGACTCCCTCTGTCGCATCCACGTTAACCCCAGACTTCTTGTTGCCTTCTGCCTTGCTCGTTGTTAGCTTTGCAGGCTAGCCTACATCTGTGGTGTGTGATAGCCAGGAAATTATACACCAGTGGTAGGTTGAAAAATACAAGACAACGACAAAGGCAATGACAAGAATTAGGTTGATGGGCTTATAATGGCACACAATGAGAAGGAAAAATATTGATCATGTCACCAAATAAAAGTAACGAATCTGGTTTGAAAATGTAAGAAGTAGAAAGTACAGATATTTTTGTAAAAAATGTAATGAGTGAAAGTAAAAAGTTGTCTGAAAAAAATAAATAGAGAAGAAATGTACTGATACCAAAAAAATCTACTTAAGTACAGTAACAAAGTATTTATAATTTGTTACTTCCCACCTCTGCCGCAATGTATAAACTTTACAGTATATATGTATGCGGCAGTGGGCATGTGGACACACGCGGCTCTGTTTCAGTGATTATAAAGGAGAAAGACAAGCGCTACAATTTGGCTTTGAGACACTAAAAATAACTGGGGGCCTTTTTACGGGGCCCAACAGTCAAAGCTTGGTGGTGCTGGGGTTTTAAACCAAACAATCCAAAGTCCAACATCTTAATCACTGAGCTACCATTTCCCCACCCAGTGTCTGCCTGTAGCTGTGGTGTGTAGCTGAGCTGACAATTCAACAGTGTCTCTATACTGTAATTGTAGCCTGGTGGAGATGGAAAGCGTTATAAATCACACGGCTGCAGAGATACTCAGTGGCACAGAGAAATAAAGCTGACTCCGCTGACTCTTTTCGTTTTTATTAGTTCTGCCCTTGTCAACAGTGCAGCCTTTATCTGACTGTAAATGCAGCTTTTTGACTTTTGGGTTTGGGTGTACAGAGCTGAGCAAATAGCCTCTAAAATATCTGTGCTACTAGACTTTATAGTAGACTATAAGCAATAAATCAATTTCACACCAGCCAGGGGAACAACAACCACTTCTGCATTAACAGGCTGCATGCTAATTATATAATATATAATAATTATATAATAATTGCTGGAAGAATGTACACGCTAACTAAAAACACAGATATTGCAGTAGGTGTTTCCTGCTTTCCGTGTGCTGTGATTCCACCTCCAGTTTCTGATTGGATGCTCTCTTCTGCCATGTGCTTTGTTTCTGATGCCAGTTTCTGACCGGATGAAAGCTGCTTCTGGTTTCTTTTTGTCTATGTGCTGCAATTGGCCTAGTTCATGCTTCTCACTGCCTCTCTACATCTATGTTTATTCCTGCCTCTCATTCCAGGTTCTGATTGGATGATAGCTATTGTGATGTATTTGTTCTCTGCCTCTGGTATTTTATTTCATTTGAACTGCTGCCATGTGCCATGTTCTCCACTCCAGGTACTGATTGGATGTTACAGAACTGCAAAAATACAGTTTTGCCATGTATTTGTTTCCTGATTTCTGACCGATTGATTGCCTGCTAATCCTGCTATTTTTTATTAAAAACTACTGCTGCCAATCTTAGTTTTGGGTTCAGATTGGATAATAGCTGCTGCCATGTTTCTAGTTTCTTCCTCCAGCTTCTGACTGGATAATAGCTGTTGCCATTTGCTTTGTTGCCACTTTTGAATTCTAATTGGATAATAGCTGCTGGGAAGTGCTTTGTTTCTGCTTCCAGTTTTTGTTTGGATCATTATTTGCTGTTGTTGCCTTGTTCCTGCCTCACTTTTTGGAATAGATAACAGCTGCTCTTGGTTTTTATTTAGTTATGCACCCCACTATTGTATGTGTGTTGCCTTTGTTTTGCCTGGACAGTCTTCAATAGTGAAGCTTTTTTTATTTTATTTATAAACTTTGGCTGTGTATGACCTGCTGTGTATTTTGTACATCATTGTGCTTTGTCCTCAGTATTCTCCTTGTTTTTTCTACCAGCTCTTGGTCTTCTAAGACTTTGAAGGACTTTGTTTTTTGTTTCAAGGACTACACAAGATACAACATGTCGCACTCTGAACAGGTACTTTATCCATCACATCTTTTACAATGGGCCTAAGAGATAATCTTTTTATCCTCGAGGAGCTGGCTATTATATGGCTCATTTTCCAGTCAGGCTTCCATTTTCGGGGCCTCATAAAATACATCATTATCCAGTCAGGTATTATGCATGAGGACAGAGGATGTTCTGAATAAGGATCAACACTTGAGCTATAATTCAGGTTTGTACTTGTGACAATGTTGGAACATTTTCCAAAATCAAAGAATAAATTGATTAATACATATAGAATTTTTGTGCTTTAATGCATTTTTACTAAGCACATTGTAACAAGTGTCATCTAAATTCAAGCATTTCTAATATACTGTCATGTAATTTTCTCTTAGTGCCAACTGCTCCTTCTGGCTAGATGTGTGCTAATTCTGCCTGATTTTATTATGAGCTCAAACTGATATTTGGGCTGTCCTAAATAAAAGCAACATTGATCTCATGCAATTGCATCCAGCCTTTTTACCTTCGACTTACATATTACAGAACTTGACCACCCAAGGACACAGAAGTGAAACATGCCCAGCGTAAGTCCATTAATCTGTCCCCTGTCCCATACACACCAACAGATTCCTGCTGCAGTGTTAGCTTTTCAGTTTTAGCCATAAAATGTATTTGCCCTTAAACACCCTAGCCTGGAAACTGTGGTGGAGCTATCCAACCTCCTCATTATTTTAGAAGGGAGGGTGGAACAGTTTCTCCGGCCAAAGCCAATGCCAACGAGGCTGTCTGGCCTTCTCTGCCGTCCTGCAATGTCACTTTGTCTCCTGACTCTGGTGAAGATGTTATCCCCTGTCTCTTGTCTCTGGTGAGGGTGTTGTCACTGTGCATCTTGAATGTCTCCTAGCTTCATGGATGGTATCATCTCCCTGTTTCCTAGCCTAAAGAATGTATGCATTGTGGTTATAAGGATGACATCATTCTCTTACTGCCTTCTGAATCCTGTGACTGCGTCTTTCCTGCTCCGCCTGCTGAATCTGAGCCTTTTGTTCCATGTAGTGTGCATGGTGACACCCTTTGGTGTCATATTTGAAAACACAGGGATTCCACTACAGTGTACATGAGATTTGCATGGATCCAATATCATAGCCATCAGGTCACAACCTCAGAACATTATCCATGTAAGCATATGCTGCTCCAAGATAAATCTTCATATGAAGTTTTACACTTCTAAACCATGGCACGTAAAAATAATGATAACACTAACTACTGGTTAAGCAAATGTAGGTGTATAGGTCTAAATATCAGAATAAGGTTGATTTTTTGCAACTGTACATCATAAAAAAGGGCCAACAATGAAATCCAGCACAGATGACATGATCAATATTTTTTCTTTTCACGGCGAGCCATTTTAAGCCCATCAACCTATTTCTTGTCATCGTGTGGCTTTTTCAACCTACCACTTGTGTATAATTTCCTGTCTATCACACACCACAGATGTCGGCTAGCCTGCAAAGCTAACAATGAGCAAGGCAGAGGGCAACAAGAAGTATAGGGTTAATGTGGATGAGCCAGTGATGTAAACAAGACTGAGAACAGAGACATCATCATAATCTTTTCTCTGCTTGTGTTCTATATGGTGGTTGTTCAGCCTGGATACATCCATTAGATAACAAAAATGTAAATTCTTTGATGTGAGGTCCAGTTACAAGCGTGGCACTCAAACAGGTAGAAGAAATAGCGACTTTTTACTTCAGTACATGTCAGAGAACACTACACTCTAAAATTGCTGGGTATTTGTATTAAGTAATTACTGGGTTGAGAGGGGTACGTCTTTATTGCTATGGTTAATTACCTAATACTGTGAGCTAATAATAATAATCTCTTCAGTAGACGACTTGATGGGACAGCTAGATTGAGGGGACGTCTGCATCATTACCAACATACAACATCATTCTGGAATGTTTATTGTGACTCTGAGTCACATCTCTAACACTAACGTTTTTTTTTTTGGCTACAAGTGTGAATTACACACAGGGATTAAAATATATAAACATCCTAATTAATTGTGTGCCTCCAACTTTGTGAAAACAGTTTGGGAAAGAATAACATTTGGCAGGAGAAGTCAGGTGTCCTGAAACCTTTGTTCATACAGTGTATCACCTACTGTATATAGTTTATATATACCGTAATTTCCGGACTATAAAGCGCACCCATATATAAGACGCACCCACTGAATTTGACAAAGATTTTTATTTTTAACATAAATAAGCCGCACCTGTCTATAAGCCGCAGGTGTCTACACTGAAACTAATGAACTTTACACAGGCTTTAACTAAAGACACTAAATGCAATATGTTGCGCTTCTATTAGGAGCATAGCGGTATTTTGGGAATACAGCATGCCACTGCATTCTTCCGGTATTACTGCGTGTGTGGAGACCGAGGATTATGTCCTTTTTATTTTCTGATGCTCATTTCTAAGTTTCTTTGACTAACCCATAATGCTGTTGCCAAGAAAAATAAAAAAGCACGAGTTTTGGAAACCTGTCTGTGCTTATATGATTTCTGTTGCAACTGGAGTTAGTGAGCTCTCCCATGACCCAGACTCAACGCGTTACAACGGCTTGTATCTAAACAGTAGCCGACCAAGTAAGTCATTGTTCACTGTCTTCCTCCTTCCTTTCACAACTACAGTGGTACCTTGACCTACGAGTGCATTAATGTACGAGTTTTCCGAGGTACGAGCGGTCACTCGGTCTATTTTTTTGCTTTGTTACGCGAGCAAAAAATTGAGGTACGAGCTCGAGACGCCGCTGCTAGATGGCGAAGCGAAGCCAGAAAGCGAAGATTGTGACGAAAATTAAGAGAAGCAAAGAAGAAAAAGTAAAAATTTTAAAGTTTAGGGATACGTGGTGTACAGGAGTGATAGTAAAAAACGAGTCTCTCTTGGAACGGATTAATGTCATTTTAAGTATTTTCAATATGGAAAACTGATTTGATGTGCGAGCAAATGGAGATACGAGCTCGTCCACGGAACGAATTCAACTCGTAGGTCAAGGTACCACTGTATTTCTCTCTGGAGTTTATCTTTTGTCATCGTCGTGCGCCACCGGTGGAAGTTTTTCTCCCGATGCCGTGCAGCTCAGAACACAGGTTTTTTCGTTTCCGTTCGGAAATTTCATTGGTCTAATGTTATGTCACTCAGTTTTTTGGCTTGAAGTTTGTGAAACCGGGAAAAACCCAGGAAAAATCCATAAATTAGCTGCTTCGTTGTTTAAGCCGCGGGGTTCAAAACGTGGGAAAAAAAGTAGCGGCTTATAGTCCGAAAAATACGGTACATTTGCTTAAATGATAGGCCAAACCCCAAAATGCTAAATATTAAACATTTAATGGTAGCAACATAACAACAAATAATTGGCCAATAAATGAGCATGAACTAAAGAACTAGAAAAAGTAATTTACAATGGGATAGCCTTCCATATTTAAATCTTAACGCTTTTGAGTGAACGTTTTTTTTATTTAATACTTATACTGTCTATATCGTCTCACATTGTCTGTATTGTCTTGTATAGTCCAAGCTGAATGAATAGTGTTATTAATGTCTGTACTTTGAGAGCTGGAACCAACAGCTGGAACCAAATTCCTTGCGTGTGTCAACACACTTGGCCAATAAACCTGATTCTGATTCTGAAATAAGAGTCAGTGTTGTTACATTCAAAGATTATGAGCTTCAAACAGTTGGTAAGGAGTAAAAATCTTGTGTAACCAGACATATGTTGAATTTTCCATCAAACATTTGAATCATTATTATAATTTTATCTAAACGAATAAATATGTGAATTTCCCAGTATCTTTCTTTTCTCAATACAGCTCACTGCAGCAAAAGTAAATGAGAGAATGGTGGCAGAGAATCACTTCTACTGGCCAATTAGTAGTTTTTTTTCTTTACTTTCCAGATTTCATTGCTCAAGAACATACAAAGTAAATGAATTTAAATGACCCTGCTCACTAATGTATGATTTATGATTCAGTAGAACTAAAAATACACTGATTCATACATAAAACTAAATACATCCAGAAACGTTTTCATTTTTACATTGTAAAATTTATTTAAATTCCACATCTGGTTGTAGATAAGAAAAAATGTTATTATAATGAAATAAGCTTAGCACATTAGGTTCTACACATGACCCAGCAGGGTCCTCAGTATTGGGTCAGCACTGGGTTACATTTAACTCAGCAGTAATAGGTGTAGGCATAAATAATTGTGTAATATATTTAAATGAAATATTTAAATAATTGGTTATATTTGCATTTCTATGCGTAATGGGAGGATTGAATGCAAAAATGGCACCTTCTACAAAACTTCTGATGTCCTTCTGAATGCTTTCAAAATACTGCTAAAGGTACATTGGATTCTCTTACCTCATAAAGATAGTCAAAGAGCTCCAAAATTGTCAGAATACTGGCTCCAATAAAAAGACCCATCTGACCACCAATATCACCTGAAGAAAGTAACACACCAGACATTAGACATTGCTGTATTCTCCAAATATTCATAACATATTTAAATGTCAAATGCCATAGAGTAAAATTATTATAAATTTGCAGTTGTTGTAGCTACTGCATGTGACACGTACATAAAATCATATATCAATCCATAAACGTTTTACACTACTAAATAATAAAAACAATTCTTTTAGCACTACCTTTACTAATAAAATTTCACTTGCAATCCAAAAGATTAATCTGAGCAAGAAGAACGATTTACCTAGTAAACCAGGCAGCTCATAGGCCTTTTTCTGCTCGATAGTCTCATAGTTCAACGCCTCGAAGAAGATATCCAGAACCAAGATGTTATCCCTGTTAACAGATTGAAGAGCTTATTGAGAAGCACAAACTTGTTTCTGTTCGAACAGCGCCAACTCAGTCTACTTACATCTGTCAAACGTTCTTCAATTTTACAGTCACATAAAAGATGATGTAATGTGTACTAAAAGAAAAGGATACTAAACAAATACTGCAGAATGCCTTACCATTACAAACTGCTCCAATGGATTTACATATACAGTAAAACCCCGTTGGACGAGCATAATTCGTTCTTGAAAATTGCTCGTAGGTCCATTTGGTCGTACGTTCAAACTGATTTTCCCCATAAGAATGAATGTAAAAGCGATTTAATCCGTTCCGAGACCTCATTCGATTGCTTATTTCTGCACTTAAAAAGTATTTGTAGCCTATTTTAACAAACAAATACACCGCAAATTACCGTAATGTAAACATAATTTAACACTTACTCATGTGATAGTGGTTTATTGCGAGTGTGCGACGCACATCATGCTCGTAACCTTCTTGGTTTCCATGGTAATTCTATTTACTTTCGTTTTCACAGCACCATCACTGAGACATTTTTCAAGATTTCTAGTGAAATAAAAATATAACACTAAAAAAAGTTACGTTTGTGCTGCACTGAACAACGAGAGCGACCGAGTGATCAACTAAGCGACTGATGCGACCCTCCGCCGAAAACGGGGAACCGGCAGCGCGGGTTTGCTCGTGCCTTCGAAATTTGCTTGCGAAATAGAGTAAAATTTTGCGAGCAAGGTCGCTTGTATCTCCGTTTGCTCGTACTATAGGTTGCTCGTACAACGGGGTTTTACTGTAGTTGAAATCTTTGTGCTGAAAAATTGTACTAGGATGTGTATCAAATTCCCTTGTTCAGCATACTAATTGTGTTAAGAGTGATAAGTAGTGTTATCACGTTTTTTATTTGTTTGCTTTATGTGCTTTTTATTGATGCTAACTTATAAAAGTGTTCTGTATTAATCCTGCGATTTGTCCACTTTTTACATGCCCTCACATTCCTTTCCCTTATCTATTCTTAATCTGCATTTCTGAAGCTTGGTTTGTAGTGCTAACTCATTTCATGATCCTGGTGTTAGTATTATGAGTGTGTGGTCTGTCTGATTTTTTGAACCATGCCACGGATTTTGACTATCCGTCATCTGTCCATTACCACTGCAAACAGGAAAGGGCTCAGAGCCGATCCTTGATGCAATCCAACCTCCACTTTGAACCAGTGTGTCGTTCCTACTGTACACTTCTCTGCTGTCACACTGTCCTCATACATGTCCTGCACCACCCTCACATACTTCTCTGACACACCTGACTTCCTCATACAATACCACAACTCCTCTCTCAGCACCCTGTCGTACGCTTTCTCTAGATCCACAGACACACTGCGCAACCCCTTCTGACCTTCTCTATACTTCTCCATCAACTTTCTCAAAGCAAATATTGCATGCATAGTGCTCTTCCTCGGCATAAAACCATACTGTTGCTCTCAGATAGTCACCTCTTCACTCAGCCTGGCTTCCACTTCTCTTTCCCATAACTTCATAGTGTGACTGATTAACTTAATTCCCCTGTAGTTACTGCAGGTCTGCACATCTCCCTTATGCTTAAAGATCGGTACCAGCACACTCCTTCTCCATTCCTCAGGCATCCTCTCACCTTTCAAAATCTTGTTTAACAACCTGGATAAAAACTCCATTGCCATCTCTGCTAAACATCTCCATGCTTCTACTGGTATGTCATCTGGTCCAACCGACTTTATCCTCTTAATAGCTGCTCTCATTTCCCCCTTACTAATCCACTTCCTGCTTCACCATCTCCACACCATCCAACCTTCTCTCTCTCTCATTTTCCTCGTTCAACACACTCTCCTCACTAGTCAACACATTTCCATCTCTATCCTTTATTGCTCTAACTTGCAGCACATCCTTCCCAGCTCGGTCCCTCTGACTGGCCAATCGATATAAATCCTTCTCTCCTTCCTTAGTGTCCAACCTCTCATACAGCTCCTCATATGCCTTTTCCTTTTGCACATCCCTCTTCACCTGCTGCTGCATCTCCTTGTACTCCTGCTTACTTTTCTCATCTCTCAGAGTGAAAATGTGCAGATAAATAGGAGAAAATGCACTTCTATTAGATCTGAAACAATAACTACTGTTATGTTGAATGTTGGAAAAAACAATAAAGAACAAAAATGTAATAGAGGAGGAATCAGTAATTATATGCAGAGTCACTTCAGTTTTAAATGACATCCGTCTCAGTCATACACGTTTTTGTACAACATGACAAGCAGATTTCCTAAATAAATTGTACTTCATATGAGTGGATTTTAAAATACTTTTTAAATCTTAGTTGCACATATGATGCATTTAAACTGTGCTGCATTCAGCTCTGCTTTTCTTTCACGTTTTTCCTCTCTGAATGTCAAATGCTCAATCTCATCTATGGAATGAATATGAACAGTTAATAGTATCACCATAAAGTTAGTTACTTGCTTTTGTTAGAAAGAAATGACAGTGTGCTCTTTTACTAGTTTATAACTACATTTAGTAAATACAGTACAATTTAACGAAAACAAGATCCTTTTATTATTTACTCTATTACAATAGCTTCTCTTTTGCCCCCTTTCCTGACATTGATAAAATGAAAAAGACAGCTTGTTCTTGTTATCTTGAAAGTGGATTTTGCAAAGTCCTGAAGATTCTGTTTTTTTCTTTCTGGCTAAAAAAAACTGACTGTTAACATGTGCTGACACTGAAGACTCCCTTTTGCTTTTTAATATTAAAGTTCAGTAAATCATTGCCTTAAAGAGCAAAATTTTCTTTGCTACATGACATTTTTAGGTTTTATTTGTGTGGACTGTTCACCAGTCACTGTTACTATGGTCTGCTGTCAGATTCACAGTTGTAGAAATTAATAACAACTTCTGCCCAATAATTCAAGAATGCAGCTGCAATGTGATTATGGCCATTATTATACTATGATGTAATGGCCATGGTGTGTCTGAATAGCCGGTTCTGAATGTTTAGAAGGTGTCCTTTCGATAGACTGAGTGCACAAGTAGTTCTGGTCACTTTAATCACCTTTCTAATTTAATGGGTTGTCTTTAACCATTGTAACTTAACAAACATACAGCTATAATTTAATACAGGGAGACAGCTATGTACCCAATTACCTTACTAAGCTAAATAGATACTTTTTTGCATGTCATTTAACTTATATGCTCAATATGGCAATTTTGAAAAATGGGGCTGAAGCACAAGATGTAGCTATTATTAATAAATTAAAATGTAAAAAAAAAAAAATCGCCCAATGAATAAACACCAATGAATGAACACCAATAACCCCACTACTATTATCCGTTACTTATACCACAGAGAGTTTAAATTCTCAAATATTCCTTGTTTGTTTCTTAGTTTTTGGAAAACCAAAACAGACAAACACACACAAGGACATGGTAATGTTAATGTCATGTCAAGGTCCAGCTTTTGAATGATGAACGCTTGGTAAAAAGAATATCAGCTCATTTGTTTGCCCCTGTGTGTGTGTGTGTGTGTGTGTGTGTGTGTGTGTGTGCGTGTGTGTTGTGTCCAATCCAAACAGTATTTACACTGCAAAAACTTGGTTCCAAGTCAAACCTAATTGCTACCCCCTGCTTTACACTATGAATAAGCACCCACCCAGAAAACTCGTATTTACATTGTGTGTGACCTCAGGCAGATGAATCAGATCTAATGGCACGTGCAGCTGCAGGCACTTTCTCTCTACATCTAAGCTAGTAAATAAATAAAACATATCAAACCCCTATTTTATTTCCCCTGGTGTTGTTTTTCTGACTCAGATATAGTTGGGCGAGCTTAAAAAATGGAAATTACAGACTGAGGCATAAAAAATAATTTTTTTTTTTTTTGTACTTTTATTTATTTATTTTTATTTTAATAAGTTTAAGGTTCCCCTACAGATAAGGACTAAATGTGTGTGTGTGTGTGTGTGTGTGTGTGTGTGTGTGTGTGTGCAAGTGGGTTGTTCTGTGTACAGAGCACATATCAATAAATCTTTACAATAAATACTCATTATTACTTCATAAGTAAACATGAAGAATTTTTCAGGCCAAAGAAATGCTAATCAACTTCCAGTTTAATGAAGAGGAATTCAAACAAACTATCGTTTAATAAATCTTAAAGCATGAAGCATGCAATCTATTTTGTAATAAATTTCAATATAATGATTTATTTATCATTTTAATAATTGAAATAATCAGGCACTGATGACGTTTATAATCACCCCTTCAATTTACAGCTACATGTTCATCACTTTATCAGAAACTCATATTTGTATATAATGAGGAAATAAAAAAAAAACTATGGCATGCCACTTGAGGCCAATATTAATTACATTAATATGGTAAAATTAAGAATTACAATTGACATTATATAAAAAAGAAAGCTACAGAGGATATAAAAGGTCTTTTAGATATTGCAGGTTTTCCAAACATAAAGACAGAAATAACAACATAAATGTTAGACATGTTACATCTAAATTGTGATCTTACAACAAACAAAAAAAAAAAAGAAATGTTTAATAATTGGGAACATTTTAAATAACAAAAAAGACTTACAACACTCTGATTGCATAAGTCTGCACACCCCCTTTTTATAATGGGGGTTCTAACTGTCCTCAGAGTTACCAGTCACAATTAAAATTATGCCTGTAGGTAAACTGCATACACCTGCCATCAATTAAAGTCAAACTAATTAAAACTAGATAACAGTCAGATGTTGCTGTAGTATGTTTGTGCTTGCATTCTTGCAATAGTTGCCCAAGAAACTGTGTAATTTAATTGTTAGAATGTACCAATCAGGGATATAAAAGAATATCAGAGGCACTGAATGTACCATGAAACACTGTCAAAACCATTGATCTATAAGTGGAGAAAATGTGACACCACAGATACATTGCAAAGATCAGGACGATCCTTCAAAGTTAATAAGATAATGAGGAGAAAACTTATCAAGGAGGCTACCAAGAGGCCAATTGCAACACTGAAAGACGCTAAGCTACAGGAATGCATGTAACTCCTGCAGTCTGCACAAGTCTGGGCTTTAGGGTATTCTTACAAGAAAAATATGCAAGCCCATCTTAGATATTACAAAAAAATTTATTCAGCCAACCCAAACCATTATGGACTGACAAAACAAACATTAAACTTTTTGGCCATAATTCTAAAAGGCTTCATCCAAGGAACGCTAAACCAAAAGTGGAGCATGGTGAGGGTAGCATTATGCTATGGGGGCTGCATCTTTTCAGCTGGGCCAGGGGCACTTGTCAAAATAGATGGAAAATTTGAATAGCTCCAAAAACCAAGACATTTTGCCACAAAGCCTGTCCTCTGTCAAAAAACTGAAAATTAAATGGAATTTCACATTTCGACAAGACAATGACCCAAAGCACACATCAAAATCAACAAAAACATGGCTTCAGAAACGGATAATCAAAGCCCTGGAATGACCCGGCCAGAGCCCAGAACTCAATCCCATCAAAAACCTATGGAATGACCTAAAAAGTGCCAGACACAGGAGATCCCTCTCGCAATTTGAGGGAACTCAAATAATAATAATAAAATGTTAAGTCTTGGTCTGTGAAGTAAACAGAGACTTATTCACAAAGACTTGATACCGTTATAAATACAAAAGAAAAGTGTTAGTTAAGAAGAGTGTGCAGACTTATGCAATCAGGGTGTTGTAGTGTTTACATTTTTATTTGAAGATCACATCAAAGATGTAGCAAGGCTGGCATGTAGATTATTTTTATTTCTGTCTTTACGTTTAAAAGAAAACTGCAATTTTATAAGGGTGTGTAGACTTTTTATATCCACTGTATATCCTTGTACAGTCCTCATTTTCTATCCCTGATGTTTTTTTCAGTCTTGTGAGTGTTTAAAAAGCTATTCAAAGCCAGATATGGCAGAATTGGAACTATGAACAGATAAATGACTTATGCATGTTTTTTGGTTTTAAGTCAATAAGGCACCCTATCCCGTTTTCCATACATTTCTGTGTTCAATCCTAATGACATAATCCTGGATTGCTTATCTGAAATGGTTCATAGGGCCAAAAAGCATTCAGGTTGCATTAAAAATGTTTGAAAGGTTTGAATAAATCTTGCATACGAGATGAATGCTGATGGAACACATTTATTCTGCGCTCCTATGCCAGAAATCATGAAAACAGCAAAATCCATATTTATAATTTATATGGCAGGTACATGATTGTGTTTTTTTTATGATTAATATCTTGGCATTTTGGAGCAGGAGAAAGGCACAGTGGGTAGTGTGTTGCTGAATGAACATGGTGGCATTTTGCCTAAAATCACATTTTAAATAAAAAGGTTGAAACTTGGGTGGCTATATCAAAACAAAGCATATTGTTACCCTCTAAAGGTCACATAAATTCTGTTTGTCTTGCTTCTTTATTATTGCAGAGGTTATTTACTGACAATCTGCCTTTTCTCTATTTATGAAGCTATTTTTCATCCACCTTGCTCTCAGGTTCTTAACTGCCTGATAAGTAGTTTATTTTTCCTTAATAATTTATTTACAAATCTTGGATGGTACTGTCAGTATAAGGCCTTCAGTATGAGACCTTTCAAGGCCTTTATTTGTGCTTGTTTATTTAGAAAGTAGTTTTCAATAAATTGCCTCCATAAATCACCTTTGTGCCAAACAGGAAATTTAGAGCAAATGATACGTGATTAATGCAATTTCTAATGCTCACTGAGTACAGTTTTATCCCGTTCTGGGGAACACACAGCGCTTCACTAAGAGCCAATTGCGTAAATTTCACCGGAGATTAGGATTGAATTCTCGTCAGTGAATTTAAATTATTAGTTGAATTTTACTATTGTTATTATTATTATTATTATTATTATTATTATTATTATTATTATTATT
>JAAIIK010000053.1:4058418-4075025 GCA_014706435.1 Silurus glanis | reverse complement strand
TTATTATTATTATTATTATTATTATTATTATTATTATTATTATTATTAATAAAAAAATTATTACTCATGCTTTTTCTAAATTTTTTCTTTTCTTATAAATTGTGATTTGAGTCATATGTTGCTTTCTTTGGGAGAGACATTTATGCAGAATGTATTGAGATGCTTGACTTATTGACATTTAGCATTACATTTAAATATATCATTTCAAAATGTATGTAAGAAACTCTATGTCATCTATAATACACTATTTAGACAAATGTTAGTAGACACCTGATCATAAGATTCTATGTGCTTTTTAAACATCCCACACATTTATTCCTGTTTTATTCTTATAATAACCTCCACTCTGCGGGGAAGATGTTCAACTCGATTTTGGAGTGTGCTTTTTTGAGATTTGTGCTCATTTAGCCACAAGAGTGTTAGTAAAGTCATATAATGATGCAGGGTATGGAGGCCTGGGGAGCAGTCAACGGTCCAATTCATCACCAAGCACTAAAGGGTGTTTAATAGGGTTAAGGTCAAAGCACTATAGCAGGCCACTTAAGATCTTCCACTCCATCCCATGTAAATCATATATTTATGAAGCTTGCATTGTGCACAGAGGCATTGTCAGGCTGGAACAGGTTTTGGTCTCCTAGTTCAAGTGGAGGGGAAACTTTAATGCTAACATATACAAAGACATTCTATACAATTGTGTGCCCTCAAATTATGTGGTAACAGATTGCGGAAGAACTGACTAGTACACGGTTTGTTGTTTACTTGAATACAACATTGCCCCTTCGATGCAATGTTTTTGCACAGCAATCTAAACTGAACCAAGATCATCTGGATGAAATGGCCTTACTTGACTTTCAAATGCACGCTAAGTGAACCAATTCTGACCTCTGGTTTGCGTTTCACTTATTGTTTCTTTTTGTTGTTTTTTTTTAAATCAAGGCCACAAAAATATAATGCTACAGAAATACAATGTGTTCTGAATAGCTGGCTGAGATACTGTTTGTTTAATTTCTCTGTGCTTGCGAGTTTCCCAGGACACCAATACGCATTTTTCAAATGTTTGTTTTCCTTTTTTTGTGACCTTTGCGAGATCCCAAAATGCATTTTGATGACTAAAGAGCTACATTAGAACTGAACTAGATAACACTGTGAAAATTAGTTTTGGTTAAAGGGGAATAGAGCACATGTACTTGGAAAACATCTCCCAGACTAAATAAACTGAAACAAGAAAATGTAACTCGTTTCACAGACACTTACGAAATGTACTGCTCTGTCTTGTTGTACTTCTTGGCCAGGTATTTGGCTGAGGCCTTGCTGGGGATCTTGACGAACGACAGTTCTTTGCCGTAGCGTGTCATGTTGCAGGGTGTATCACAAACACAGTAATCATTGTCTCTCTCCACCAGGAAATCTAGCAAGAACAGGGAAGGACAATGGAGGAGAATAAGGAGCCATTAGACAAGTTGATCACAGCAGGAAATAAAAAATTAAACAATGTGGAAAGTGAAGTGCGTAATGTAGTGGGGGGCAATAAGAAGAGCTACGGGGGTTGATGGAGGAAGCGCAGATGAAGGGGATGAAACGAGAAATCATAAATTGAGCTCCATCACTTCCTTGGGCTCAGCTATCCATAACGAGTAGTTGTGCTCAGAGAGAGTGAGGTGCCTGGCACATCTGGCTGTTACAGTCTAAATGGGCTAATTTCACTTTCTGTTTCTCTTTTTCTCGTTTTACCTCTTGCACAAAATTCTGTACATTCAGGTCAGTACATTCCTTGGCACTCAAAGAAGAAGTTTTGAATTGGATAGAAACTTTGGACATGTGGATACGGTATATTATTTAGCTGACCCCCACAACAATCTTAAAGTATAAGGACTTCAAATGTAGCACTCAAATGTCTACCACAGACAATTTAACATGTCCATAATATTCTCAGCGGATTACACAGTTGAAACCGATGTTAAACAGGCTACAGTTACCAATTTTGTCAACAAAGAATCAATAACCAACCTTGACAGATTGCTGCAGTTAGCTAATTTTGTTGAGCTACCTTCTTATACTTATGTCTCAGGACCTCAGCACACACCCGGTACATGAATTAACTTTATATAGTAGTCTCAAGTACAAAATGGCAAATATTAAGCTTTTAATAGACTTTAAATCAACCCGTTGTTTGACAATGAGCAAGAATGAAACATGTACATTGCTGAGAGCTCCTGTGCCAACATTAGCGCTTCAACTTTTGCTGCAGTGAAATAAATGTTTGGGGGGGGTGGGGAGCATGAAAAGAAATATGGAGATTCACTGATAAATGCACACAAAATGTAAATTTGTGATGATTTAAACAATTTTAAACATTATCTTATAGGAATTGTTTAAAGATTACTCATTATTTAGTTCTTTGACACATCTGACACAGTGGGTCTAGAGCAGGGGTGGCCAACCCGCATGCGGCTCTTTGCCTGGTTTCATGCGGCTCTTACGTTCATATCGAAGTTTGTGTTTTTTTTTATGTGTGCGTTCGCTTCACTTGAGTTCAATACGGTATTTTTAAGACTTAAATGATCTCGCCCCTACCGGGAAACTTTGCGGTATTTTCATCTCACGCACATTTGACGAAAATACCGTATTGAACTCAAACGAAGCGAACACGCACATAAAAAACACAAACACAAACTTCCATATGCAAATTGTTTACTTACATTTTAAGTAAACAGTTTGTGTCAAGTTCGCTCTCAAAATGGCAGGAAAAAACGCACAGCAAAAGGAAAATATGAAGATGAACACAGGACGTTTTTAACAGAGTGGGAGAGTTTATATAAGTTTCAAATCTTCAGCGCCACTTCAGCTCACTCCATGCTAACATCGACCAGGAATTTCCACAAGGGACTGAACTTCACAAGCACAAGTTGGTCACTTTGAAAAGTCAGGCAGAAAAGCAGATACAGTTTTCCCAAAAATGTAGCTTTAAATTTGGCTTGGAACATTGCACGGGCTAAAAAGCCATACAATGAAGGGGAGTTCGTTAAATAATGCATCAGTGACGTGAAATCTTGTCTTCGGAAAACGACAAACTAAAACGCATGGTATCAGACGTCCAACTGTCCCGCCACACTGTTGAACACAGAATATGGGACGTTAACACGGCTATTGAATCACAGTTGCACTCTGACCTGCAATGGCAGAAGTCCCACTGAGCAACATGCATAGTAAAAGAAAAACGCTATTGTAAATTATTATATTTTTGTTTGTGGACTTGGTTGAACTGAGAGTTTGTGTGTGTGAGACAGTGTGTGTGTAAAAGGAAGGGATGGATGTTCATGTGTGCCCATGTGTATGATGTGGCTCTTTGCGGTAACACAGTAAAAAATGTGGCTCTTGGTCTCTGACTGGTTGGCCACCCCTGGTCTAGAGCCTGGGAACAAACTCATTAATAGAACCAGTATGGATAAATCAGGAAGAATTCTACAGTATTTGCTGAATTCTTGCTCATTTTTTGATTGTTTGCTTTTATGATTAATAAAAGCTTCATCTTATTTCCGCCTAGGGGTATAAACATGCATGACTGCATAACAAGCAGTAATGGGTTAATGGTTGGAAAACTTTGTTTGTTCAAAGTCAGTAATACATCTTGGACATTTCTAAGCCACAAAGTTTTTTCCAAGTGAGATGGTCTAACTCTATCGGCTCATTCCACGGACACAGCCGAATTATTCTGGTGATTAATAGAATACATCAGGACTCCTGTTCAGCTTGTGAAACTAAAAGATTTGCTCACTTGTTTGTACCTACCTAGATAGCAGAAAGAAAAAAAACCCTGATGATCTTAAATCCTCTCGTTCCTAACTGTAATAAGAAGTGAAGCACCACCCTGAAATATATTGCATATTTGTAATGTCACACAGAGACACACTAGATTGCGAGTGCTGATACAGTGGCATTTAACAGGAGGGAAAAAAAATCACACCATCTTTTTTTCTCCAGAGATAATGATCAGGTTTTACTTTTAGCTTCTAAAAAAAAGAAGAACAGCACCTTTTCTCACACCACTGTTCATATTAATGAGAAATCCAGAAGTGGAATAAAGGAGACAGCGAACACTGGGTTAAAGTAAAAAAATATAAATAAAAAATAAAAAAGATTTCTATACAAATCAGTTGCATGGAGTAACAACTAAAGGCTTGAGGCAAGAGGCAAGATAACAAGCACAATGATGGTGATTTGAATGATAGTTGAAGCTTTAGAAGCTGATCAGTTTTGAACAGAGTGAACAGTTAGGGAAGTGGAGAAAAGCCGCTGCATCGCTCTCTTTAGGTAGAGATGAAGCAATGGGTTAAATCCCATTATCAGCAGGCGGTTAAATGGCATTTTGTGAAACCACTAGAAAAAGTGGATTTGATGAGTGAATTATAAAGATATAATATGTAATTGTTTCATAGTGGAGTGTTGCTTTAAATACAGCCATTTATACAACAAATTCTTTAGGCATATCCTTTTTTCTTGCCCACAGAAATCTCTTATGGTTCCTCTCTGCTTTTACTCACCCAAAGCCGGATCCGCACACTCTTTATACTGTTCCGGTGTGCAGTATGGAGCGTCTCCTAGAAAGAAAGAAGGCACAAGCATGTGAGCAAGAAGGAAAGAAAAAGAAAGAAAAATAGGACAGGTGAGATACACCATATCACATAGGCAATAAAAAAAACGCATAAACACCAGGACCAAAGCTGAGAGCTAATCTGAATCTCAAATCAAGCAAACCGGTCAATTAAGTACAAAGAAACGAGGGAGATGTAAAACCAAAATGAAAGGCGTATAAAGAGAACATTATGTTCTCTCTCTGAAAGCAGATAATATGTCGCGAGCAAAGCAGTAGCAGGTAGTTCTTTAATTAAACCATGCCTCTGTCAATCACGCTGTCCTTATCTGCCTCTGAGTTCTCCTTCAAATCTGATCTCATCATTTAATTGATTTCATTAATGCCTTACCTTAAATGCAAGCGAGCGAGAGAAAGGGATAGAGAACAACAAGTACATCCAAGATACAACAGATTACCGCACGCCATTACCGCTCTCATTGCTCATCGTTTTGCCGCTCACACATCGCACTAATGAGAAAGGTCTTGAGAAATGATCAACCAGAGCATGGCGTGTCCAAGAGCCAAATGCTCAGTGGCATCCAAACTCCCTGAGCCATTAACAAAGCAGAGTAACAGCTTTAAATGCACCTGAATTCATCAAACTTGAACCCGTCCAAATCCAAAACAGCCTGACAATTTGGGGAAAAAATATACCCCAAATGGTTGTGTCGATTTTGTTGATTTTTGCCGTTCCAAAACGTTTTCTAAATAGGATATGGTTTCTATGAATGTAGCCTTGATTTCCAGACTAAAATGCAAAAACTTTGTGATTTCTGATTTTCTTTTAAGTGTAGCCATGATCAAGGTTTAAGCCAGAAGCAGGAAGAAAGCTAGTACTTTCTTAGCACTTCTTATATCGTCCTCAAGATCTTTCTCCACCATGTACAAACTATCTTCTCAAACTTTCAGCGTCTACCCGCAGGCAAAAAACAAACAAACAAACAAAAAAACATACCACATAGACACCAAGGTCATGTATCTCATAAACAAGCTTTCTGTCTTTCTGTCAGTTCCAGAGGTCTCTACGATAAGTGGAGCCTATTCTCATAACAACTTTCATAATTAAACCCCACTGGCACGTAGTCATAGCAACCAAGTCCTAGTCAAGGCTGAGTGAGAAACTAAATAGGCCTTCATGCTCCAATACTGAGCTGGAATTGTCTGTCATGTTGAATAGGTGGATTTTCAAATCAGAAGGGGCCTCTTCGTTCTATGTGCAAAATTCGTAATGTAGCTCAGAAAAAGGAAAAACACGAGTAAAATCTTCCGCTGGTGCAGTCTAACAAACTTTGTCTCGTATCTTTGTGATAAGTGCTTCACATATTAAAGCCTCGTTTTAAAATAAATACAAATACCTCAATCTTGCAAAAAGTCCTTTACGTGCTCTTACAAAACTGACTGTCTCTGCTTTGAAACATCAGAGTGTTTAAAAGAGTACATAATACGTTTCGCTATTTATTTTTTTTTAGCATAAAGCTGAAATTCTTTTCCACACTGTATCCTCACCGGACCATTTTTATATTGGATCTGATGCAAATGCAAAGATCCAAAGATTCTTCAAGTGGATAGAAATACAGATCGGATTGGATGAGACAATTTATCCTGAATTATTAATATACTATTAGGCTGCATGTAAACAAAGCTAATGCTGCAACAAACTAATGATGTGAGCAACGATAAATGGTAAAAAGTCCTCACCGGGCATGTGCACCATGCGACAGTTACAGTTCTCTACCAAGTAGCGTGTCTCACAGTCGATGCGGCACGCTGTGATGCTGTAGGTGGTGAAGAAGTCTGAGTCAATGGGCTCGGACCTGCAGTCACCCCATGGAGAGGGCAGGTAGGTCAACTGCAAGAAGAAAGAATTCATTCATTCATTCATAATCATAAAAGAGAAGACAATTCTATTGAAGAAAAAGATATTGAAACCATTTTATGTTACACACTAACATGCAGAGACCTCATTCATAATATATTAACCTTAGTAACTACTTACTACTCAGTAGTAAGAAACTTTTTGGCTCTTTTATTAATATATATATATTTTTTAAGAAACACTGCAGCATGTTCTTTTATGCCAAAAAAAAAAACCGCTTTCTTTCCAAAAGCTCATAACAAAACCCACACCAACACCCCCATGCACACACTTAAACACACATAATCCGCAACCTTTGTGTCCTGTGCTCCTGACTGCTTCTCAAAAGCACTCTTGCACTAATGCATTAGCATGCAGATCCATCAATTCTCATATCATGACTGTTTACAGCCCAATTTAATTACTAAAATCCCCATGATGGTTTTCTCATCCGATTGGGAGGGTGAGGGGGGCTTGGGGGGGAGAAGAAAAAAAAAAAAATCATAAAAAAATACAACCCACAACTGACAGCTCCTTGGAGGGAGTCTTATTCAGAAGATGTAGTGTTTTTATCCATTCCTGCATAGCAATGACTTTATTCATGGCAAACGTGCAGTAGTGGCTTAGTAGTGCAGGTTGTGAGTTTGAATCCCAGGACTGCTAGAGTTAATGTTGGTACTCTGGAGAATGACCCTCAATTACTAAGCGAAGTACCTGAATTGAATTCTGCCACAAATGTTAGTCTTTTTGAGTGAAAGCATCTGCCAAATGAGGAACTCAAACGTGTCCAGTGTTAAATCTGTTTCCAGAAGCATTTAGAAAGCTTGTTTTAAAGCCAAGTACCGCTGTACAGGATTTGAAAAGAGACTTTCCTTCAGGCGATATGGAGGTTGTGTATGTGTGTTTCTAAGGAAGTGTGTGTCCTGCGCCTGAAGATAGGCTTCCAGAAACCAGAAAAAAAGAAAAGAAAATAAACAGCACAGTGCAGCATCTAAGCTGTATTTCACACTGCATACTTAATCCTCATATAGGGATGTACTTATAGTAATCTAAAATATATGAATATAAAATGAATTAAACTGGATTTATTCAGAATTAAAAATGTTTTAAAGCAGCCTACCAAATTTCTCCTATACCTAGATATAACACCTAGATTTTTTTTTGCTTCAACCCTCTGTCTGTGTGTTCTGTGGTGCACGATGCGAAAAGTGCAAAAAGCGCCCCTATTTTACGTTGCATTTGTTAATTAGAAATAGCACATCACCCAGCTGTAATACTGTATTACAATTGTTAAAATTTTTTAAAACTGAACACAATTTTGGCCCTTCTCATGAATGCTTTTTTTCTGTTTTCTGTCCTTATCTTTATTAGTTTACCTGATCGTGTTCACCTGTACTTTGTTTCCTTTTATTTTGTGGAACATCTCAGAATAGTGAAGGTTATTATAACAGCAGATGGGTACTAAAAGTAAAATGTGATGTTCAAAAAGCGCATACAAATCTTGTGGTCACTTGGTCACCAGCTAGTGTAATTCTATATGCATTTCCCTAATGCTCATGGCAGGCAAGCAGATGCACCATGCCTTGAAACAACTTTGCATAAAAGGCATCAACAATATAAAATGCTGTCCGGAAAAAACAAAAAATATATCTTGTTATTTCATAAACAGGATGGAATCCACATTCACCCATCATGACACCACAGTCCAAACTCTTTCGATACGCATAAGCAAAAAACACATATTTGGGCATTATAGTATTTTCCAAGCGGTGAGAACTACACTAAGTCAACTTTATATTTCTGAGTCATAGATTAAAGTTGACTTTGTATAGCTATGACAGCTGGGAAGCTATTTTAGATATTTTAGTAGGTGCTTATGGTACTAGGGTGTCAGGGTTCACGATGAGTGGGAGATCTCCAATGTTGGCTCAACCTTTTCTTCCCTTCCCTTCTCTCTCACTGGCAGAATTTTCGAATAAAATAAAGCTACCAAAATACTCCTAAAAATAAAAGACTTTTTACCAAAAACCCACGATCAACTTTACTTGTCTGATCTAAAACACAAAAATTATCTTAGAATTTGTCTTATCTTAGAATCAACCATTTAAAATCCATTTAACTACCTTACACAAATATCCTAAAAAGTTCCAGAATCCCTAAAAAATCTAAACCTTAACAATATTTCCATGCAAGCTAACGTCGGTATGTAATCAAATGAACAAAGCCCAGTCCCGCAGATCATACAGACGAGTGTCTCGAAGCAGAACAAACAGTAGCTCAAACACCAGCCTTGTTTCAGAAGCTTGATCATAGCTGCAGCTCTGACAGCTTGTTAGTAATGTTTCAAGATCACAAGCCCTTAAATTTTACCAACCATATACACTCCCATATTACACAACCCACATTTCCTAAACCCCAACCGTCAATTCAGACCAGCACCACTGTATTGTTCACACATCTAAACCATACCCACTAAATTGGAAAAATGTCTTTAAACCCTATAAGACAATCTTAAAGGAAAAAAAATCTGATAACCAAAATCTAATCTGACAATTTCCATTCCACTGAAAATATGAAATACATTCTTTTACTGACAGGGCTGATTTCTTGATACAGGTCTTGAGAACACCTTCTTCATAATACAACCAAGTCTACGTCTGACACTCTCATAAATGATACACAGAAAACGCAACACAAGGCAGGAATAGTAAAATACATACATTTTTGGCATTAATCAGTTATTCCTTCCTTTAAACTACAATATTCTACTATCCCTATTACATTGAAATCAACAAAGCTAAGAAATCCAGATCTTATAAAACTAACCAGTGGCAAGAAAATGGTCTTTAGGCTTACATCTGTTTAGGGCTTCAGCTATCGATTATTTTAGCAATCAAATATTCTACCGATTAGTCCATTGATTAATTGAGCAATCGGATAAGAAGTACTTTTTCTTTATTAAAAAAGCAATAGTAAATTGACAAGAAATAAGACGGGTCTCTTAAAATGAACACGTGATTTGTTTCCTTTTTAAAAACGCCCCAAAACAAAACCATGTTTATTGCTGAAATTGCAATCTGTAAAAAACTAAACCAATTTAGTGCATTTAATTGCCATATAACATCAAAATACAAATAGAAAAAATATAAATAAAAAAACCAATAAAAATATATAAATCAATTTCAAATGACCTAAAAAAAAAAAGAAAAAAGTGGAAGCACACTGTATGGGGTTTTCTTTATGTATTAGTTTAAAATTATCCCAAACTTTGTAAACTTTCTGTTGTGTCTTTTGGCCTGAATCTTCTTCTTGGCCCTCACTGTTTTCTCTTTGTTCCTCTGTTTTTCATTCTGCAACGTCCTCTGTGTTTTCCTTGTCTAGGCGTTTCATTTATAAACGTGGTGTACGCACAAAACGAGACTGAAAACGTGCGAACGGCACATTTGACACAAAGGTTGTGTATTATTAAAAAAAGCCCTGTTTTGTGCATACGCCAAGTTTATAACTGTGAAATATGCAGACAGACTTTCGATGCTATCACTCGATGTTTTTATGTAATTCAGTTCAATCTCCAAGAACCATCGCCTCTACCAGAAAGAGGCTGTTTGACTTCTATATAAAACAACCGAATGCAGGTCGTTGTTATTGCCTGTTATTGCGTGATATAGTATATGAGAGTTCAGGCTTGTTGTTATGCTAGACGGAACGCTTTTATGGTAGCGACTGATCATTTTTGTAAGCGTGTGACAAAGAGCTATGATTTGAGCAACTGTCTCAATCAACAAAGCAACAGTGCAGCATGTGAACTGAGATAATCCCAGTTCTGGCTGGCTTGGTGGTGCAGTGGATAGCACTCTTGATTCATTCCTGACATCTGCATTTCACGCGTTCTTCCCATGTTCATATGGGTTTCGTTTCAGGTTCTCCAGTTTCCTTACAATTGATAGTAAGCTTGGCTATGCTAAATTGTCTCTAGGTTTAAAAGAATAGGTTAAATCTCCTGGCTTGTGCCCAGTGTGGGGATCCAGGATGGGATCCAAAGTGAACAAAAAAAGATTTCTATGCAAATTAGGTAGCAAACAATTGGTGTGACTAATTTCCCATGGTGTAAGTAAACTAAACACTATTTAAAAGGTGAGGAACCATTCAATGTGCCCCACACTGACTTATAATATGGGAACTTTCTTTATAGGTTACAAGTGTTTTACTTGTAAACATTTTCCAAAAACATTTTTATACACACACACACACACACACACACACACACACACACACACACACACCAAAATATATAATGTATAAAGAAAAAAGGGATGTAAATACATTCTGGATCCACTTTATATGTCTAAGACTGAGACATAGCCAGGACCAATACTAGAGTGCTTTTTTTTTTTTTTTTTTTTTTTTACCAGAAAATCTTGAAAGAAATCAAGAAATCTTTTCTGGATATTTAATGCAATGTAGCTTCGTACATATGCAGTGTAACAGGGTGCTGTTTGTACTATGCAAAAGGCACTGCAGGGAAGAGCCAAGTAGTTTAAAAAACAAGAGAAAAAAACAAAAAAAAAGCAGCTTGTCAGTCAATTTGACACAGACAGCAGGTTAAAAATATAATTACTCATGTTTTTGAACCGGGACACCTGGCATGTACAGCAGGAAATTAAATAAAAGTCTTTGTTGATGGAGTAGACACTCCACCTGTGTGACTGTGGAGTGCAAGACCTTGTAAATAGCTCAGTAGAGAGAAAGAGATGGCGTGTCTAAAGGTTATTTCATTAAAGAAGATATTTTATAATAAAATGTATTCATTATTGAGACATTATAGTAATTTGCAAACACCAAATCTTCTTCAAATGCTTTTGTATAGGTTACTGACTAAAATGGCAGCTCACCCTGCCAAGAAAGACAAAAAAAAAGGAGAGAGATTTTAAAGAGGGTGGATTAGCAAGTCACAGCCACCATTTTACTTTTCTGAAATGTCGGTAAGAGGAAAAAATATATTTATTTGTAAAAAATCTTTAACACCATGTATCATTTTCCTTCCACTTCACAATTATGTGATACTTTGTGTTGGTCTATTACATAAAATCCCAATAAAATACATTTAAATTTGTGGTTATAACATGACAAAATGTGGAACTATTCAAGGGGTATGAATACTTTTGCAATGCACTGTATGTGCAGACAGGGATCACAATAAAGGACACACTGAAATAAGTTTATAGTGAAATATTCACGATGTATTTAGTGATTCTGGTGCTATTTTTTTTTATTTGGTTGCTGTATTTTTGTGATTGCAGTACGAACTTGGCACATGCGAATGTGACATTGCTAGCACAGTTTCGATAGCGTGTAAACAGAAATGAGCTCAAACCCAAAAAATTGCTAACAGATTTCGGATTTTGTGAACTCCTACAAACAAAAAAGCAACAGCTTCTTTTCTCCCTCAGCATTTACCAGTCGTCATATTTATAAGAATTCCCAAATGCAATGAAGTTTTGCATCAAGGCTAATGCTGGTTAGCGGCCTGCAAACTGACAAGCATATTGGAATTTCTGGTGGTATTAGCAAAAAAAAAAAAAGAGGAGAAGTTAAGTTTTTTTTGGCGGATCAGTTTTGAGAGGAGTGTACATCTCTTAGTGATGCACAAAAACCCCCAAACAAACAAAAAATAATGACATGAATGAAATTTTAGCATGTGCTTTCAGCTTCTCCGTATATATTTAATTTGCTAAGTACTGCTTTACACTTTGCTTATTGAAATGTTATATGGCTTTCTGCACATTTCAATCAAATTGCTCTTTCATGTAATTTTTGGCAATATTAATAGTGAATCAGCACAAGCAATAAATGAAGCATTAACATAGATTTTATAGACAGCTTACAGTTCATTATATTCCTGACTCCAGAAGGTGGAGTTTGTGTGAATGCTTTAATGTAGGAAGTTCAGTAACAGGTTATCAGTTTTCTTAAACGAAGCGTAAATCTTTCTGTTGCTGAACAGCATTGTGGGTAATTTAGAAAACCATAAGCCAGTGTTAAACCAGATTAACCTATCAATGGAAGAAGCAACCACATATGCAATGCATAGGAAATACAAAATACAGTTGTACTAAACAGACACAGGGGCTTTATTAAGGGGGATATGAACAGCTTTAATGAAAATGTTGTAGGTTCCAAAAATGTTTCAATATTACTCCTGCTCCTGAGTGTCAACATTTACAGCTCAGGGCTACTCATCAGGAGGTCAAGGGTTCAAGTCCAAACAGTGCCAAGCTGTCACTTAGGCCCTTACCCCTCTTTGCTTCAAGAGTGCTGTGTGATGGCTGACCTTGTGCTCTGACTCCCTAACAAACTAGAATATGCAAGAAACTCTTAGCAATAATCTGAAAATTTATTTTTACACTGCTAAATAGAAATGAGTCAAAATAAATTTCACTCCTACCATTCATTTCGTTTTGTGTGCCATTTTGTGCACCTTATTGAAGTTTTGCAGGCGACACTGAATACAAATTTGTGTTGGGAACACTTACTGTATGTATACAGAAAATCTAAAAGTTTTTTTTAATATTAGTTCGGTCTGCCACTCCATATTCTCCTCAGCACCAGATGGCACAATGGCTTTATTTATACATAGTTTGCAAATAAGACATGTTTAGGTTAGGTTTTCGAACTTAACCCACTGCGTACATTTTTAAATGAGATAAACCACAAAAAAAGACTTAGTACAAATAGGTCTCAGTGTCATTTATTCGATTCAACCTTTTCCAAATAGTGATAAAGTAACTTATTCCCCAAGCACACTCTCCAAAAAAATTAATTTCTTCTGATATTTTCTCATTTTGTGCACTTAGCCTAGGTTCAGAATTTCAAAGACTGCAAGATGTTGCAAGCTGATTGTGACTTATTTTGTCTTCTGGGCCAAATAACGTCTGTTTTGCGCATTTGCCCTTATTAAATATGTAATTCTGCCTGTATACAGGGTGGGATCTATGCAGAAAGATTAATCTGGCACTCGTGTAATTTGCTGCGGTCTCAAAATCACTTCAGGCATTGCAATTAAATGTGCAATAGGACTGAAGAGCAGGTATAATATTTGCACAAGTAGATTTTTGCCATTTAAAAGCATCAAACCAATTACTTCATCATAATTATGCTGCTATATCATTATGATTATGCTTCTGTATCTCTGTATCTTGAATTAGTAGAACCGTAATATTACACTGGCGAAAGATTTCACTGCACATTTACACCACTGATGCAAAATCTTTTAAAGAACACTTGCAAAAAGGTTTTCTTTACATTCCCTAATGAATAAAACACCAATATTTTACTTGTATATGCAACATTTTTGACATCTTCGTGTCACAATTCTTGTGTAATTGTAAATATCCCCTTGTCATCTTTCAGACTGTCTAGGAATAACCAGAAATCTGACTTACAAAATTGATGAGTATGTTTAAGGTGATGGAGATGCAACAAACAGGAAGTGTACTAATGTAATTTATACCTATTATAAACTGGAGGGATGTAGCTGAGGTTGAGGAACTGTATGACCATTTACACACCATTTTGAGTTCTAACAGTGCTTTTATGTTAAAACTAAAGAAAATGATACAAGGTTGTTTCAAAATGTTTCGAGATTAATGGTGCGTTACCATGTCAGCAAATTCATCATGGACAGAAACAGATAGATAGAACGAAGAGCAAGCTTAAAATTCTGCACGAAACTGAGCAAATCTGCCACAGAGATGTTTCACATGCGGCAATGCTGCGACGAGCCGTTTTTTGAGTGCCGCTTTAAGAGCGGTAGAACATCACTGGGAGACGACGAGAGATCAGGAACACCTTCCCGAATATGCCATAACGATCCACATGATCTCACTTCCGCACCCATCCTACTTGACAGAATTGGATCCTGTGGACGTCGCCCTCTTCCCGAAGATGAAGATCCAGCTCAAGGGTCGCCGTTTGACACCATTGCGGAGATCCAGTGCGAATCGCAGTAGGTGCTTAAAACTCTTCAAATAGATGACTTCGGCACACATTCCAGAAGGGGCAGGAACACTGGGAGGTCTGTATTGCTTTGCAAGGGGACTTTTTTGAACGTGATAGTGTATAAATGTAGATAAATGAACTTTCTTGTAAACAGAGCTAGTCTTGAAAATTTTTTATACCACCTCGTATACATACAACTTGCGGTATAAAAACAGTCCAAACCAGTGATAACCAGGTAACAGACAGGAAAGTAAATATTTACTGTTTGAAACATTCGTCTGTGTTCATCAGAGTAAGCTGATGAGAGACTGCTAGTAGTAGAAACAGCCAGAGTGACCAAGATAATTAATAAAAGTGAGACCAGTCTGGTCAGTTTGCAATGGTTTTCTCTGTCGGAGTAGGGAAAGGAATGAGCATGTAGCGCATGAGCACTGCTGAACATAAATAGCTCCAGCTATGATCTTAAATGAAATGAACAGGAGGGTGGGGCTGGTCTTAAATCAACAAAAGCCGCTTTTACTGCAAGCTGCTAACAATTGTGTTGCTCTCAATAACAAGAGCCTGCAGCCCTCACTCACTATCAGCATGGCAAAATCACCAGCTACAGGAGTGGAAAGAAGCCCACACACACACACACTGTGCTGAATGTTTGAACACACACTGAGTGTGTAAACAGGCTTGTTTATGCCTACCGGTATAATATCAGCGTATCAGCCAGCATTTCCATCCTCTGTGTGTGTTTAGTTTGCATGGTTTACGTGCAGAGGGGTTGATGATAAGAAAGAGATGAGAGCAGCACACACACACACTGGGTTAAGAGAGTGAGAAACTCAGTGCTCGTGATGAGATCTGCATGCAACAGCAAAGTTAAGTGAGCTGGACGTGAAAGAAATCGATTTTGTTTCAAGTCGAGAATTTCATTCGTCTCCAATTACGAGGGCCAGAGAGCTGACCGGTCACATATCAGCATCAGGCCACCGCTCACTCGCTCACTGAAAGGATTAAGAGTGGCATTTCCTCTTTGCAGGCTTAAAGAAACCTGTGGGTTTGTTTCTGATTCCAGATTGTAAGACTCTTAATTTCCTAATCTTTATAAAGGCCTACACTTCATAGCATATATATATATATATATATATATATATATATATATATATATATATACTAGTATTCTAATTGTCCTGTGTGCCAAAAATACCCTCAACACATACTTTAAAAGTGTATTGTATCATCATCAGACATTTGACCTTGATGTGACCTCTAACCAACTCACCTGGTGTTTACCCATTGAGCAAGGTCCTTCACTCTATCTACGGGCCATCAAGTCCATCAAGTCCATCAAGTCCATCAAGACCCTACGTTCTGACCCCGACTTTCTAACAAGCTGGCATGTGCAAAGAAAGAATTTTACTGAAATGTAAATGAGACTAAATGCAGTCTTCTCCTACTTCTTCTTCTTCTTCTTCTTCTTCATAGTACAAACTACTTGTTTTTAAAAGCTCATGCTAATAAAATCGCAGATAGACAATTCAAACAAAAAATGATTAAAAGTGGCTAATCTCCACTTTCTCCCAAACTGGAACTGCTGAAATACGTAGCCCAGAATACTGCACAGATTCTTTCTTATTAACAATATAAATATTTGAATTTTAGGGAGTCAAATTAAATTCAGAGTAGAATTTATACAACAGCTGATCTTGAATAATTGTGCTACTATCATTCACTATTCATATCCATATGCCACATTAATTCTATTCATTTTTCTGTGTTCACACTGGTGAAAATGAATGCACTACACGGTCACTTTAATTCCACTAAACCCCGTGGCTTGTATTAACCATGTTTACAACCCTACTGCATTCTTAAACTGTTTTACATGTTTATATAATTATATGTATATTAAATTGTATTTTGTTTCATACACCAATCAGGCATAACATTATGATATTATGACAATAACACTGATTATCTCTTCATCACGGCACCTGTTAGTGGGTGGAATATATCAGGCAGCAAGTGAACATTTTGAGTCTGATGAGGGCCATTTATCTATCTATCTATCTATCTATCTATCTATCTATCTATCTATCTATCTATCTATCTATCTATCTATCTATCTATCTA
>JAAIIK010000053.1:4042420-4054739 GCA_014706435.1 Silurus glanis | reverse complement strand
TGTGTGTGTGTGTGTGTGTGTGTGTGTGTGTGTGTGTGTGTGTGTGTGTTTGTAGAGAGATTATTTAACATTTTATGAATGAAGTCTTAAGTATTGCAATTGCTTTGTAACAATCATAGGTGAAGCTGTAAATACGTTTTCCCACACAGGAAAGTACACTATATAAGTTTGTGGACACATGACCATTCCACATTTAGTCCACATTTACTGCCATAATATCCTCCGCTCTTCTGAGAAGATGCTTGTGGAGATTTGTGCTTATTCAGTAACAAAGGTTTTAGTAAAGTCAGGTAATGATGTAGGGTGAGGAGGCTTGTAATACAGTCAGCATTCCAATTCATCATTCTTTTATCAAGGTGTTAAGCAGGGTTGAGTTCAGAGTTTTATAGATCTTTCACACAAAACCCATGTAAATAGACTTTGCTTTGTGCATTGTCATGGCAGAACACGTTTGATCTAATGCTACAGCATCCAAAAACGTTCTATACAATTATGTGTCTCAAAATTTGTGGTAACAGTTTGGGGAAGAACCACAAATGGCTGGAAAACAAAGGCTGTTCAATTCCATTGATTCTGTCCATATAGTATAGAGTTTTTTGGTAGAAATTAGGTTCCACAAATAAACTTTGAACAAATATCATTGTGAGCAATTAAAAAAGTAAGACGTGTCATTCTTTAACACTGTGGTACATAATAAATATGCGAGTCATGGCCCTCTATGAAATGAAATCAAAGGACATGAGGTGAGAAATATAGAGAAAAAACTGGTAGGAATGTGAATGTAATTCTGTTTGGTTTGGTTGTCACTCCACTGTTAATTATTTGCCTATAACAGCATGTCTCTTCATGTTTTATTTCATTTATCAGAGGTAGTCTGGCAACAAAAAAAAAAAACACTATTAAACTGTAAAGTTGTGCCTATGAGCAAGCACATATCTCTCAAAACTTTTAATCAGTTTGTATCTCATCGTTCAGCTGCAGTAGCTCAATAGATAAATAGCGTAGTATATCTTTCACCTAATGCATGCCTTGGTAAATGATTTTCTTTCATTTGCCTACTAAGCAAATAAGCAAAAAATACAACTGCCAGGTCAAAATATACTGCATTCCACAGTCTCATAACATTACTGTAGTTACTAAATACTATGCTCTAAGATAAATAAATAGTATAGTGTTACTATAGTATATTAAGTATCACCAATAATACCTCAATATTTTATTCTATATTAATTACATATCCCAGACCATTTGATAAACAGGAACCAGCTGAATCTTGGATCATCCAAAGCTTTCCTTCATTACAGTTTATTTTTTATTTTTTATTGCCTTTGGCTAGTTTACTAAGTTAAAAAAAAAACATATTAGAGCATACTGGCTTTTAGAGGAAGTGTTGAAATATTGGATGGTGTAATATAGCTTGAGGAATTTATTACTTTCAATAGGTTGATTGTTTTATTCTCTTATACCGCAGCAATTAGCCAATCAATACAAACTTTTACTTACAAACAAAGGCCATTCTTTTTTTATCATTTGTAGTTACATTAAAACGTATAAAATGTAAATCTGCAAGACAAAGTTTACGAGGATTATTCTATGACTCCACTGCACCTCAGTCAACTAGATTATGCAGTGGGCGGCTGTGCAACAGCATCGGCACTGCCCGCATGCATCATCTTTAGCAGAAGCATCGATATTGACTCTGGGTTTCCTGTGCATTTTTGCAGTACATTACGTTTTTTTCTGTGAATTTGAACTTAAGGCAAATTGTGTGTTCTATGGGAAAGAAAATGCTAAAGTATAAAGGGTTCATGGAAAAGCTTAACAAATGTTTTGAACTGTTTTGGCTGACCTTTTCTGATGATGACGTTTTTTCTTGAAAAGTCGGTCTTATAAATGTCCTTGTAAGTGTATCTGCGACCACATTAATTTCTTCTCCCCTGTCAGCCATTGTGGAATGAAAAATCAGCTACTGAATCCACACTAATATATTTGAGCTTGTGCAGTTGCGACAGATGCGTGTTGCGACGACATGACTGGACACCTAGGAGACCTTGGAATTGCCAAATCACAGTTTTTACTCAACTACATTTTGTGAAATCGGTCGTTCCTTTTTATTTACGAGTGGATAAAAACGTAACTAGTCAAACACGCAGCAAGCCACCAATCAGGGTAGAGTACATGCGCTGTTTGCCACCTGGGGGTATCTACTTATCACGAATATAAAGTTCAGCATCAGTTTAACAGCATTTTGAAAGTAATAAATGATGGAAGAAACACGCATGGCCTCATTTGTGTGATTTTTTTTTAAGTAGTCGATCTCCGGTCAGGGAACCAACACCAGCCACTCTTAGTGCCGGTCCCAAGCCTGGATAAATGGGGAGGGTTGCGTTAGGAAGGGCATCCAGCGTAAAAACATGTGCCAAATCAAACATGCGGATGATCCGCTGTGGCGACCCCTGATGGGAGAAGCCGAAAGAAAAGTAGTAGTTGAAAAGAAGGTTTTGGGCTCATGATTATTCGAAATGATATCAATTAGTGTTTGACTAATTAATATTATTTTATTAATAGATTGGTGTGCTAAGAGTAACGTTAGAATCTTTTCACATCAACTGAATTGATTAAGCAAAAGTCTTGTGACCAAAATTATAATAGAACATTATAGCCATAATAAATCATAGTACTTTGGATACTTAAAAACACTTAAAGGCAAATACTTTTATACTTATACTCAAGTGAAAGTTTAAAGGGGGCACTTTTACTTTTACTCTAGTAATATTTTACCTACTGTATCTCTACTTTTACTTAAGTACATGATTTGTGCACTTCATTCACCACTACTATATATTTTACATTTGTGTTCCATTCACAGTGCTCATGTTAATGACACATAGTGTTTTCTTCTTTAGTTTTAGTTTTAGTTGTGTTGTGTTTTTGGTCTTGAATTTTATTTGACTCTAATTATCCACAATTGCACCAATTTCAGCTTCCCGAGTTCTCATTTCACGTATTACATAACACAGTTTTTGTTATCACTTGGCTAATAGCAGCAACAGCCACTCCTTTTTACTTTGTGAAGATGTGAATTAGACCCAGCTACAGAACTGGTCACCGATCAGAATCAAGAATGAAAGAATGCAATTCTATTTTACTCTCGTTGATAAAAATAAAAACGGATACATGTGCATTCTGCTGCTAGATACTAGGAGAATACTAGGAACTTGATAGTGTGAATAAGAAAATATCCAAATAAGAATAATGGTTTATTCGTTTATAATAGACATATTGATTCAATGCTAATATTTTTTCTACATACAGCTCAGTTCACAAATATTGAAAATAAAAAGCCACAGTGTTAGGGCTTAGTTTGGTTAAACTGTGAAATAAGATCAAATTTTGGAAATATCCCTTTAAAGCATTTTGGCAAAGGTCATCAGGAAAGTGGTGATAAAATGCTCTGTTGAGCATTAGGTCTATGCTGTACTTGATTAAATCATATGTATTATATTGCATTGCTGAAAGGCTGCCAAGCTCTTAGCTCGTCTTATAGCCTGCTGTATATTTACTAGAGTAGCAGAGCAGACAAAAGCATCTTACAATGTGAAATACACGGCCTTAACTGCGACTGTTTTTCTCTGTATTACTAAAACGTGAATGCTTCTCCACCTCAGTAATGATTATGTGAATAAACAAGTGCTTAAGATTATAGAGAAATCAATACTAGCTTCCTTGTAAGCGCAGATGTGTTCATCGTGTATAGATTTTACATTAACTAGTGGGATGGCACCGTGCTCAGGCTGAACAAACAGCACGATAGCTCGAAACTGATCGGTTAAGTGGTTTGCTTTTCAAATTGACAAGTGATTGCAATAATAATAATAAAATGTCCAGTGGTTAACACGTACATCCCTGTGGGGCCTCATCAGCCTCGAAACACCTGAACAATGAAACCTGGCTGTTTACAATGTTCCAGAGAGAAAAACAGAAACCCACATACAGTGACACAAATCCTTCTGCTTATACACACAGCACAGGGCTATTGTTATAAGCAACAAGGATGCCATCACGTTTTAGCTGTGTATTTTGATATAAATTGTATGTGTATATTTTATATACTGTATATATAAAGTGTACATTTTAATTGTGTAATTTCTAAACTTCAATCTTTTCATAGATTATTTTAGATGATTGAATTAATGCAAAAAAACCTTTATAATAAAAAAAAAAAAAAAAAACGAAAGGTAGCAGCTAAAAAGTAAAATTAAAATGAGACTTTTGGCCAGTTTACGCTTGATAGTCTGGGTAACATCCGTCTTATTATCCTCCACACTTTCCTTTTATGGTCAATGCTTCCTGTTTTTATTGTCCTGTTGCTACCGTAGTTAATTAGTTCCACCTGTTTCCCATCAGCCCTCATTAATCTGCTGACTTACAGCCCATTAGTATACTCTGTGTGAAGGCATATGTGAAACTGCAAATAGACGTTATCGTGACTCCATCTGCTTTTCCTAGTCTTGGTGTTTTTTTTTTTCTTTTCAAAATTATCTTTATTGCCAAGTATCACGGGTTGCATGTACAAGAAATTTGTCATGGTGTGCTGATGCCATAAAAAATATGAAAAACTATTCAAATAAAATAAAAAGAAATAAATAATAAAATCTTCTTCTTCTTCTTTTTTTTTTCGGCTGCTGTTAGGGGTCGCCACAGCAAATCATCCGTCTCCATACCGCCCTGTCCTTTACATCGGCCTCTTTCAAACCGACTACCTGCATGTCTTTTCTCACCACATCCATAAACCTCCTCCTTGGAATTTCCACTTTTCCTCATTCCTGGTGGCTCCATCCTCAGCATTCTTCTACTTACGTATTACTTATCTACTTATATGTCCCTCCTCTGCACATGTCCAAAAAATCTCAACATCTTTAGCTCTGCTACCTCCAGCTCCACCTCCTGCCTTTTAGTCAATGCCACTGTCTCTAAACTATACAACATCTCAGGTCTCACCACAGTCCTATAAACTTTCCCTTTCACTCTCGCAGATACTCTTTTATCACAAATCACTCCTGCTATCACTCTTCTCCACCCACTCCACCCTGCCTGCTCTCTTATCTTCACTTCTCTAACACACTCTCCATTACTTTGCACTCTTGACCCCAGGTACCTGAACTCCTCCACCTTCTCCACCTCTTCTCCCTGCAACCGCACCACTCCACTGCCCTCCCTCTCATTCACACACATGTACTCTGTCTTACTCCTACTGACTTTCATTCCCCTTCTCTCCAGCATGTACCTTTTACCAATATGCTATTAGCTCCGTGCCTTTCTTGGTCCTGACTTTTTTTCCAGCTGTATTGACTATACGTAATCAATCAGTATTTGGTGGAGAAGCACTTACAATGCTGGCATGAAAAGATTTCTGTGACTTTCAGCCTTATGAACAGTGCGCTATTATGCGGGAAGCTAGAAGTAAACCAAATTCAAATTGTATTCAGGATGCATCGCAGAAGCAGCAACATTGTGTTTTTATTTTTTATTTACAAAACCAACGTTTAAATGCCATTAAGATTTAAATAAATGTTGGATCTGTGAATCAGTAGCCAATTTCTCTTTGTCCTGGAATCTATTAGTATTACTACCATTCAGCCAACTGGTTTAACAATTCACTTATGTGCATGAATGAAAAAAATGAAGGGCAGCACGAATACTACTAGTGTGAACTGGTTTCTTCACCCTCGCAAATCTGCCTATTGTGGAATTAATGTAACTGTAACTGCAACTGATATCGACTGTAGATGTGCAGTGTTAAAATAGTAACAGGCAAAATTATACGTAAATGTTTTTGGCCTCTGTGGCTTAAACAGAGTGAAAGGTGCAGCATCTGTGTCTGTTTGTTTTTGTGAAAAAGTCACGGCCTTTGCCCTGTGAAAGGAGGTGGAGACTCTGTGCTTGTCAGACATAGTGACAGAGACACAACCTCTGCTCTCCTGATTATTAATGAAATGCATGTGATGTCACAAATGTACACAAAATTTTTAATACCATAATTGAACCCAGCAAGAATTTTTTTCTCCTGGATCTTTGGCCTCTGTGGCTCAAACAGAGTGAAATAGATGTGACTTTTGTGCCTGTCAGTCTGTGAAGAATGCATGTCCTCTGTTACTGTTAGTTTTAATGATAAGAGTCAATGTCTTTGTGTCTGTCAGTCTCAGTAAAGGAGGTGTGGCCTTTCAGTCTGTACAGTAAGTCTACATGAAGAAGGTGTGGCTTTTGAGTCTGAAAGTCTCTCTAAAGGAGGTGTGGCCTTTTAGTCTGTAAGTCTAAGTTTACAAGGTCTACAATACTCCGGATAAATTAAAAACCAAGCTTTCGTCTAAAAATGCTCTGTGTCCACACTGCCACACTAAAATGTAGCCAAACATGCTTAACTTAGACTTACAGATTAAAAGGCCACACCTCCTTCACTTAGACTTACAGATTTAAAGGCCACACCTCCTTTACTTAGACTTACAGACTCAAAAACCACACCTCCTTCATTTAAACTTAAAGAATCATAGATGACACCTTCTTCAATAAGACTAAAGGACACACCTCCTTCACTTAGACTTACAAACTCAAAGGCTAAAACTAACACTAACAGAGAACATAAAGCCTTCATCAAGACTGACAGACTCAAAGGCCACACCTCCTTCAATGAGACTAAAAATAAAAGCATTATTAACCTATACCACTTAAAGCACCTTCTTTGCAAAATGTTTCAACAATTTGCTTTACATCTTACCCACATTACATCAAAACATCTCAATCATATTATATTAATGTATCTTTTATAGAATGTACTATAGACATGTATAATGACACATGATATTAATTCAGCTGGAAAGCCATGCTGTGCTACACACAACCCTGCAAAATCAGCATTCTTAAAATGCAGGTCAGACAGACAGTCACTTCTCCGGCTGTCTATTTAAACTGGCATTTTGTTCCTCCCATGTCCGACTATTCAACTATTCAATATTATCTATTCAATTACAACAATGGAAGTTTAGCTACTCTAAGCTATTGAGTAGAAAGCAAAAGACAGAATTGTAAGCTCCCCCCGTCCAAATGTCAGCTGATGTGTAATTAACTTGTCTTGCTGTCTATGTGTAGGTCTGTATGTGCCTTGCTTGCACAACTCCACAGTCTGAATATGACAAGTGCTCATCTTCTCCAGTGGAGACAGAGGAATGTTGGCAAAGTTGGCCTCAAAAGTGCAATGACATCACTGTGTGACTTCCTGTCACTCTGGCTTTACCACCATGACAGGGAGCTAGGGATCGACAGTAACATTCAGATTCCTGCTCTTATTCATATTGCAGGATGAAATGTACATCTGGCAGGAGAGGAATGAACACAGCCGTTGTTTTTACAGAATTTTATATAAGCTCTGGGCGAAATGCATTTGCATTTAAATTTGTTTAGAACTAATCTAAGTAAGAGAACAGCAAGGAGAAAAACAGGTACATTTATTGTACTGGAGATAAATTTTATGGACGACATCATTTGGAAATGATTTGCTATAACCTCATTTACAAAGTAACATATTATAAGCAAGTAATATACTGCTTGAAATCCTCTAGTCTTGATTTCAGCTGTATATATATATATATATATATATATATATATATATATATATATATATATATATATATATATATATATACACATATATTTTTATTTATTTATTTATTTATTTACAGTTGGTCCCTGAATCTCGCTAGCGGTTGACGGAGTAAAGTTGTCTCAGTGTGTATTTTACATTTCTTTTTTCAAACAGCAATTTTAGTGATAAAAGCATGTCTTAAAAGTGCCCAAGTATTTCTCCTGCTTGTAGTGAAAAAAATAAGAGGGAAGCCATCAGTTTGGAGCAGAAAATAAGAATTATAAATCAGCATGAAGCAGGAAAGACTGTCACAGTCATAGCACCATCTTCGACTTGCGATATTTTTGACTTACGACGGGGTCGTCGTAACGTATCTCCATCGTAAGTAGAGGACTACCTGTGTATAATATTATATATAAATTAGCAAAACTGAGCAATTTTGCAGTACCGTAATGTATAAACTTCACAGTGTGTGTACTGTATATACTGTATATATATATGTATCTGTTTTTTCACAGAAAAAAAAATACTGTGGCATCCTCCAGTAGCAGTGTCCCAATATATTGGATGAAAACTTATTAATTAACAATATACGTATATTAAATATATTATTAAAGCTATAAAGCTCTGACCTTAATCCTATTTAACCTTTTGGATGAATTCAACAGCTAACTGTACCCCAGGTCTCAGTACCCGACATTACGTACTCAATAATCACAAATCTCCACACTCTAAAATCTAGTGGAACACCTTTCCAGAAGAGTGGAGGCTATCATAACAGCACATATGAAACTTATAGTCAGGTGTCCACAAACTTTTGTATATATAGTATAGGGTGGATATTTATAGCCACACAGTTTATTTCTTGTGCAATTCTTTATTGAGATATTATTTATTTATTCACACAATTCACTCCCATCTGCTCAAGCTTTAGCAGCTCTCCTCTCTCCTGCTTGTATTTTAATGCACTAGTGCCATTTGCCACCCAGCAGTGAGCTATTTTAAATCAGTGAGTGTGTTGAGTTGCGTGTGAGGGATTGTTTTTCTTACCTGTCTCTCCCCACACTGGCAGGTACTCATCCTGTTGAATGTCCAGCATTAGTTCCAGACCGTTGCCCATGCCCCCTTTCGTTGTGATGCGAAGTGGCTGTCCATCCTGGCCAGAGTTGAATGTGTAGCATTTGCCATACCGAGTAAAGATCTGCAGAGAATGAGATGAGAACAGCGCATCAGCATGCAACATCTGGTGCAAACACAGGCTCTAATATCGCAGCAAAAGACGTATCAATCTTTTTATTTCGATAATCTTATAGACATGTACAGTAGATGATTGTGATGTCATGTTGTTGGTCTTTAGTCAGTCTTCAATTACCAATTCATCTGCTTTTTTGGCACTGCTTCGGTTTATAAATATACAGAATGTATGACACTGATTCAGCCATGTGTAAAAGCAGCCTATTAATTCCTATTTCTACCAGCAATACTTTATTAAAGAATGACACGTCATCATTTTATCCATTTATAGTTGCACTTAATGTTGTGGAACGCCTGTGAAAGCAAGTTCCTATTATCACTGTAAACTATAGCAGCTAGAAACATGCCATTCTTTCACCAGCATCTCTTTGGTCTCTCTCTTCAATAAATTCACACGAAATAAATCAGCTTTTCAAGTTAACTACAATCGCAATCACTACAATACGATTTTATCTTACTATAGCCCAATTTCTACAAAGTCTATGAACATCAAACAAAAGACTTTCCAATGCAGAGGGGCATAATGGAATACACAACTCCATTCTTACTTTTCTCATTACACACAAACAATTTTGTTTCCTTTTTAACAGCAAGCCTCATTTAATTTTTTTGCCTCTGTGGCAACACACATTGGTAACTTCAACTAGAAATGATGATTGCGGAAATAAAGGGGAAAAAAATGCTGCTTGATATTACTCAAGACACCACAAAACCAAAATAGAGTTGGTCTTTAACTGAAAATTCTTTTTATCCACCCCATGAGATTGCCTTTCATTACTGGAAAGCAGGAGGAAAAAAAGAAGAGCAGTCTCTTGTAATTATAAAAAGCCTTTTCAAAGTAATTTTTAAGTTCACTTCAGTATCAGAAACGTTATTTATTTCCCTTGGATATCAGCATGAGCTTCTTTCTTAATGGATTCAGGAAATTAGTCGCTGAACATCCCTTGAAACTGTTCATTTAGAAATAAGAATGGAATAATAAGCATGTTAGGTTTCACGTGACCGGAATTCAAGTAATGCAGCATAAAGTAATTACTGAAGCTCAATGAATGAACAAATAAAGAGCTAATCAGATCAAGTCCCATGGAAAGTGGCGTTCCATTCGGAGCCGTTTCCTCACAGAAACCCTCTCTGATATCACGTGAGGAAATGCAAGGCTGCTTTCATTACATCGCAATATTTATTTTTATGCTGTGCATAAAGAGAAACCTGACTCCATGAACTCAATCCATGTGGTGTAAATAAAAACAGAATTTGCAGTGTAATGCATGAGAGCCAGGAAGCGAAAGGAGAAAAAGGGTATGGTCTGTATGTTCATAGGTCCAGAAACACGAGAGGTAGCAGGAAAATCAGACATTCAATGGCAGACATGCAGACAGACAGACTGGGGTCAAGGTTGTAAGAAAGAGACAGGAAATGGTAGAAATAGTTACAATTTTCTTTTATTCTCTTTGAACCACTGTGCCGAAACATAAAACCAAGATGTTCTCTGAATCATGAAGTCTTGGCTTCAGCTTGTAATTATTGCACCAGTAAGATAGAGGTGCTCTTCTGCCTTTCAATATAAATCATATACACAATACACGTTTAATGGGGGCATCTGGATGCATGGGTGTGGTCAAGCTTGTTTTACTGTCTACATTTCAACTTTATAACCTCTATATGTCTGTAAAGCTGCTTTGGGACAGTGTCTATTGTTACAGGCACTATACAAATAAAACACACACACACACACACACACACACACACACACACACACACACACAGAGCAAGATCTTAACCTGAAACGAGGTGAAAGTTGTGCACTACTAACGGCCCCTTTTGGGTCGAATTCCATGGGGTTTTTTTTTTTGTGTGTGTGTGTGTGTAAGTTACGTTTTTGAAAGTGAAAATCAGCTGCCAAATAATAGTGAGACTGGAGCTCTGCTGAAATTGCTTCCCGAGATGTCCTCAGTACACATACACACCAGATTTTACAGAGTGTAATGCAGTGCCAATATTTGTATGTTTGTTTAGTGCTCCAAATATCTGTATATGGATGTACATGCATGGAATATAAAGCATAATGCATTTATATCTTTTTTTGTTCCCCCTCAAAATTAAAAACTCTGGGGGGAAAAACAGAGGTAGGAATGTCACATTGTCACCATGCGCTCTGTGAATGATATCTCTAACAGTTTCTCAACCTCAGCTACAGCACTATTGTTCAGGTCCGTTTTTTTTTAACCTGCTCTCACAGTATTTATTATTTGTTTGTATCTGCCCACGATGTTCTCTTCCAAATGTAGCTGTTCTACCATGACCCTGAACAGGCCTTTACAGAGAGTTCTGTAAAAGTGGTTTGTGAAAGTGGTTTGTGAAAGGAGGGCAGCACCGGAGTAGGTGATTGGTAGGTATTACAAACTTTGGGCTGAGCAGTGTTCTATGTTTCAGTGAGCAGCAGCACCATTAAGGGAGAGGAAGAGCTGAAAAACATTGTGTGTGTGTTTATGTGATAAAGAAGGAAAACAATGGAAAGTGCAGAAAGAAAGTGAAGGAAAAAAGAAAAGCCTTGTTTTTTTAGTTAATCCCAGCCTGTCGACGTTTCCTTATTCCCCTCTGAATCAAGAAGAGTGCTACAGCATGCTCTGTGCCCAATGTTTATGTTAAAAATCATGGTCTTTCTTCATCCTGTGGGCTTTGTATCTGACTAATAACTCGCTTCCATATGAAAGTGAAATCCTCAGATTTTATTGCATTCTCTATTGTTACTGTAGTCAGGTTTGGTACGTGGACAAATCTGTGTTTACGAATGAAACTTTCAACCGAACAAATTGTCTCTTTTTTAATTCCATTCTATTTACTTACCTACATTAACTTATTTTACTCACCTAAGCCACGCCCATGTAAAACACGTCACTGTTTTGACAGCTCTTAGTTGGAGATACTAAAAGAACACGCCTTGGAACAATAAGACTTTGTGTTGAGTCTGAATGAGTAATGTTTTTGAACGTTCTGAGGGAATTCGTTTTGATTTGAACTAACTGGGATTTGTGAATGGTGTGAGTCTTACTGGTTCATCAAGAGGTAAGTGGAGTGGAGCCATGATGATGAAGAGACTGTCACACTTTTGTGCACAAAGCAAAATCCGCAGTTGACAGAATTAGAAAAATAGAATAGCTCTGCTGTTGTAATTTCAGATAAAAATGATGATTGGATATAATTTTTTCTCTGTACAGTTTAAACATCACAAAGTGGCAATTGTTATTTGTGATTTACTGACTTACTGAGGTTTGCTTGACAGATATATTCATTTGTTTTTTTGTTCGGTTTTCCGCCCTTTTAATAAAAATAGAGAGAGGGAGGATCAGTGCACTGGGGTGAATCAAAATTACCACTGCTAGTTCTAATCTGGATAAGATGATTTGTGAATCTTTTAGGAATACA
>JAAIIK010000053.1:4017828-4042020 GCA_014706435.1 Silurus glanis | reverse complement strand
ATAAAATAATAATAATAGTCTAATTCTTTTATAATTATTACATAATACATATCTGTAGTTGTAGCTGTTATCTCTCATTATCTGTCCATTTCAAATAATGTGTTTGTAGTTATATGCCTACATTTTAAAAATACTATGAAAAAAATTACTATGGAAATAAGGTAATTAAGAATGAACTCTGCAACAAATGAACATGCAAGTTTCTCAAAGGAGAGATACTGTATAGAGGTGTATGACTTCTAACAAGAATAATTATGAATAAAAGCTATAAATACTAATAAAGATCTGTGGACAAGTCTAAGCCTAAGCAAGGATGAAACAAAATAAAAGAATTAATGGAAGCAAAAAAAGATATAGGTGCTTTTTTTCCAGGTAAATCATAGTTTTTTTTATAGAATTATGCCCCGCTATTGTGACTTCATTTTTTGGTTATGTTAATGCTAAGTCACACTCCATGGACTCATGAATAATCATAAAGGTTCCTAGACAAATTAAAAAAAAAGAGCTCAGATAAAGGTGTTTCATGGCATTTGGGTTCATTACTTCATCTTGCCAAGAAATAGCCAATGACTAATTTGAAAGCACAGTTCCTTCTCTGTAATCAAGCAAAGTCAGAATACTTTAAGGTCGACAAGTTACCGTTAAAGTCTCTGTGTTCTACATTATTCACGCAACAAATTGCGAAGCTGTCACTCTAAGCCTTACAAGGATTTGTCATGTCTTGTACTTTAAAGATGGTCTGAAATACAAAGAGGCTTAGCTGATCAGCAATGTGGTAGCAGGGCCATGGATGAAAATCTTGCAAACACAAGTCAAGTGTATCGGGTAATGTTCATGTCATACATCAGAATGGAGAAAAATTGATTAGCGTGATTGTTGCTGCCAATGGTTAAGTATTTTCAGCATTTATGGGTTTTTTTTGTGGCGTTTAGCAGACGCCCTTGTCCAGAGCGATGTACAAAAAAGCTTTGAGTCTCTAGCAATGAATAAATCTACACTGGTATGCTAGATTACAAACTTAAGATAAATCAGACTACAACTTTTGATTTTAAGAAGCAAACTTGGAAAGTGCTAATTTAAGTGTTTCAGGAAGAGGTAGGTCTTCAACCGTCGCTTGAAGATAGCCAGGGACTCTGCTGTTCGAACATCTAGGGGAAGTTCATTCCACCACCAGGGTGCCAGAACAGAAAAGAGCCTTGAAGTATACTAACCTCTTATTCTAAAAGAAGGTGGTACCAGTCGAGCAGTGCTGGAGGATCTCAGACAGCGTGGTGCAGTGCGAAGTGTGATGAGGTCTCTGAGGTAATATGATCCATGTTTGGCCTTGTATTCAAGCAGCAGTGTTTTGAATCTGATACGTGCAGCTACTGGAAGCCAGTGGAGGGAGCACAGCAGTGGGGTGATATGGGAGAACTTGGGCAGATTGAACACAAGTCACGCAGCTGCGTTTTGGATTATTTGCAGTGGACGAATAGCGTTCAGAGGAAGACTTGCCAAACAGAGTGTTGCAGTAGTCCAGGCTCGAAATGACAAGAGACTAAACAAGCACCTGGGCAGCTTATGTAGACAGAAATGGTCGAATCCTTAGGATGTTTCAGAGAAGAAATCGACAAGAACGAGCCACATTAGCAACATGTGAGGAGAAGGAGAACCACACAATCCTAAGTAATAACTCTTTACAACCGTACTGAGCAGAAAAGCATGTCAGGAAGCACAAGACACCAAATTTTGAGCTATGATATTATAAAACCTTATCAGTTGATCAGAATGATAATGGGGGTTACATATAGCACAGGTTCACCCAAATGAGGCAGCTAAAGCTGGTAGATAAAAAAAAACAGGTATTCAGGTAATCAGTATTTCTGCTGATCGTAGGGTCAGTATTTGATGTCAGCAGCATGTTCACCTGACCTGGGTGAACAGTTTAGCCTGGTGGTGTATATTGGTGTTGGTAATGTTTTCATAGCTTAAATTGGGTACCATATCAGTCAAGCCTCAGTTGAATATAACAGCATGTCTGAATATACCTGAGGCCATGTGCATCAGCTTATGGCCTTAATTTACCCAGCTTAATAATGGCTGCTTACAGCAGGATAATGGACCATATCACAAAGATAAAACAAAATTGTTTTCAAACAGGTCTAAAGTACATGACTATTTGACGAGTTTAGTGCATTTCAGGAACTTTACTAGTTAACAGATATGAATCCAATAGTGCTCCTTTGGAAAGTGTCAGAAAATGAAGACCGGCACCATGAATATGCAGCTGAAACATCTGCAGCATTTTTGTGATTCACTAATGCGAACATGGAATCATAAAGGAATATTTCCAACACCTTATGGAATTCATGCCACGAAGAATTTAAGCTGTTCTGAAAGAAAGAAAGAAGCTAATTCTTCATCTCTAAAGTCAGTATATCTGTCATTTGTTTGTTTTCAATTAGTTTTTCAAGCTAACTGATTAGCTTAGCTTGCTAGATTAGATTCCCTGCTATGTTGCATTGCAGTTAAATAGCAAGTCATTGGTTAGAAAAGTCATGTGTGTCATGAAATGTTTCTTTATCAGTCCCCTAATTTACTGAATGACAGTTGGCATGATGAGTACTTGGCCAAAACACAAGTAAATCCAAGATAAATGCAAAAAACTGAAGGACTCTCTGAAGAGAATTGCTGGCAAAGTATGTCACAGTTGTCATGACGCTGAGTCATACGACCAGCTTCCAGCCAATGAAAATGAGAAACAATATGAATCAATTTGGCATATGTCTGTGTTGGGCGGGAAAATCGAGCAAAGTTCAGACTGTGTTCTGTGACTCTCAATTGCGTTCGACCTCAAGCATGAAGACAATGACAGAATTAATGTATGTTTTGTATTTTTAAAAGGCACTGCAGGCCACACACTCAAGTTTTCCCTAAAATGCATTAACTTAATGAATGGAAACCTGAGCATACAGGTTGAAAATAGGGATGTGCATATTGATGCCCCTTTAAATATGTCAACAACACTGCAACATACATGTAGAAGATCAGTAAATGGTTTACTGTATTATGGTCAGTCACAGAAGCCATCAGTCCTCAAACTGAAACTGACAAGCAAAGCTGTCAAAACAGATAAAGTTCAAATGGACACATATTCTTCAGTGGGAGTAGAAAGCAAAGCGGCCTCAGCTTTTTCAATCAGTGTGGTAGGCATAGTGGCCACGTTTTCTTCCCAGGGCATGGCAAGCAAAGTGGCCACACGTTTTTTTATAGTTGGGGGTGGGGGCTTGCTTTTGGACTGATAAGCAAATCGATCATACATCCTTTACTGATGGGTAAATCAGCCACTCGTGCTTTACTGAAACTAACAGGAAAGGTTGTCATGTTACTTTTACTAGAACTAACTAATAATTCATCAATATTCTTAAGGGATAAATGTCATTATGCTTAAATGCAGTTTTCAAAGGCAAAAATCCAGGCTCAAACCAAAAGCAGGCATTGTCTACCAGGGTACACATTCAGCTAGTTGCAACACTTATTCCAATATTTTAGAACCTTCTGGCCATTTGAAGGATCCTGTATTCCTTACACTAGATTACTAGCTACTATACACCTTCTGAATAAAATATCCCCCCCAAACTTTAATATTCTTTTAGAAAGCCCAGCCATTTTCATCGTTATTGAATTGGCAGCATTGAGTGCACATAAAGTCAGCATAAGTGAAATGCATTCATTGTTCTTTAAGTAACAAGAAACCATGGTCTAAACAACATTCAAAAGAGGTTGTGGAATACGTTTGTCCAAGAGATAAAAATCCCTTGTTTATACCATTTTCACTCTTGCCGTTTAAGATCATCGTTTTGAAGAGGCAATAAACATAACTCTAATCCTTTAACGCCTTGAGCGTCGGAGTGGTTTAGTGCACAAGCGCCTTAACCAGCCTTGAAGTGCTACAGTTATCTTTGAGATATCTTTGAGAACAAATGAGGGCAAATATGATAGGGTCTAGTTGCTGTGGTAACATATTCGATGGAGGAGGGCTGATGACCTTGTGATAGAGAAAACTTGTCTCTTTTAGTTGCATTTTTGAAGCAACAGTTGTGTCTGTAAGAAACAGGAACCAGATGACGTTGGATATATCCAAGTCAAAATCTGAATATTCTTCAAATCATAATCCAAATTTTAGTCAAAAAATAAATAAATAAATAAATTCATAAGTCAGAAATTGATATTCAAGAAACGTTATTTGCATTAAAAAAGCTGCAAGATGTAAGATCTAGGGTAGAATGTGGTTTGGGATGCAAATAACTGAGACTCTAAATGATCTGAGTTATCTGGTGTTATTTGTGTTCTCTGAAATTCACCAAAAAAATAAATAAAAAATTCTCATGAGAATGTAATGATTTTGAAACGGCTTCACAACAGGCTAAAAATAAAAATGGTGCAATTTGATTTGATGTTTATAGATTTGTCACTATTGTTAACATATAACAGCACAAGCCATAAAATAATAATCAAATCTGATCTCTAGCTATATAACCAAGTTTATAACAACTGATTCTCTTACACAAATGATTTGCTTGCTGCATTTACAAAGCAACTCATTGCCATTTCTTGTAAGATATTTTAACCCTATACGAAGAACAAACCGAACAAACCTTATACGTTCCAGGTTGCTGTAATTGTACTATAAATATCATGCGTTCAACATGGAATGGCAAATACACAAAGTCATTTGAACCGTGCTGCTAGGCAACTGGAAAATGCATTTGCTTTTATAACTGTTATAGCTGGTAGAAGCTAATAGTTCTAAAATCATTGGAAACATTACTTTTTTCTAAAGAAATAAAGCTGAGATCCTACATGGAAAAAAAACTAATTATTAACCTGTCATTACATTTAGCTTTTCCTGCATAATAAATGAATTCACACACATTACAAACTCTGAGTTATTACATTTATTTGAGTACTTTTTAGTTATTTTAATAATTTTGAGTTATTGCAAATGGTAAATACTTGCCTTGTTGTGTTTTTAACTTGTTTATTGCATGTAGGGGGCAGTAGTAAGCACAGTGAATGGATTTTAACAACCAGCATCCAGTATTTCAACTTTTTCTTTTTCTGATCCTTCGAAAAATATATACAACTTAAAATTTTTATCTGGAAACGCTAACATGTTTGAATATATGAGGATTCTTTAATCTCTCTATATTAAATAATAATATACGGGGGGAACATTGAAATACAACTGCACAGCTTTACAGAGTTACAGCTTTACAAAGTTATAACTTTAAGATATTACATCAGTGTTACGCAGCCTTAATACTCTGTTACTGCATATTGTAGCTCACAATTTGAAAGACCATTTTAATAAAATAAAAAAAGTAAGTATTACACAAGAGCTGTGACGGAAAATAAACAATTAATGGACAATTACGTGATTATCAGTTTTTTTAAAATATCTTCCTCAAACTGTATCCAGTTTGTCAGCAATGTTACACAGTGTTACTGATGTGGTATTGAAAACACTGTAACATTATTTTATATATAAACATACACAAAAATGAAGTCAGTAAAAAAATCAATGATGTAACACTATAAACAGTCAAATAAATGTCCATTACTTGAGAGTTGCATTTGCCTTACAGCTCTAGTGCAAATCTAAGGCAGAATATTTTAAGTGGGGAAATTGTTATACATGAAATTTAATTAGTTATTAGTTCATTATTAGTTCATTATTGTTATTATTGTTGTTTTATATGCCAAATTAGTTTACAGAGTCTGCTGAGCTACAGTATCACTTACCATCCAGTAATACATGTAAAATGTGAGCAACATTTTAAATAGATGGTAGTAAATTAGCTCTCCAGCAGGTAAAATTTTTTTCCTAAAATCTGTGAACACCTACTTTTCAGATGACTCCTCAGTTATATTGACTGTAGGCTGCTACTAAAATACTCTTCATATGCACATAAATAGCTAACATGCCGCAGATATCACCTGTGCAAGCAATTTCCTAATATAAGAGAAAGGCGATATTTCAATGCAGCACTATCACACACACACACACACACAAACATTGCAATTAATTGCACATTCAGTCTTGGATCAGGAGTGATGAACATAAAACCAGTCACAGACTAAGGATTGTTCTGTTTCCACCAGCGAGCCCAGATTGATATAGCCAGCTGTACTCATCCCACTTCTTCAAATGACAGCTATTCCTTTCCAAATGAATAATTCATTTGTAGCCAAAAGACATATTTCGGAGAGCTCAAGGCTTGCTTGTTTGAAAAGCAGCATAGTGGTGGCAAATGTTCTCAAAGGCTTTTATACCATGGAGTTTAGCAGCTAGTAAGTAAGTGTGGTTGGTAAACTGTTTTCCTTTTTTGAATGTTGGGCTTGAAATGGATCTTTTATTAAAGTTGGCCACATTGCCAATGAGAACATCTTAATACACACCAAGAAGAAAATACCAAGAGAACTAGCATATATGGGTGGCTCGTAACTTAAATGATAAATTATGCACAGACTGAACTGATATTTAACCTCGATTTGCAGAAATGTTTGGATTTATAAGCTTCTGACTCACTCTATGGGCTTATTTTCTATCATTGAAGGGCATGATGCCACAGACAGACAGTGCAAGACAACACAAGACAGTGTAGGACAAATACACAAAACACAAAACAGCGCCGCCTGTAAACCTACTGTATATTACACAGTGTGGTGTGTAAAAGAGAACTGAGTACAGGTGTGTACCTTGTAATTGAACAAAATGCAAACAAAAGGGTTTGTAAAAAAACAGCTATAGCAGCAGTCAAAAAGATGTGCAAAAACCGCATGTAAACATGTAAACAACCGCATGTAAAGTTTGTAGTAATGAGGTGATATAATATGGGGTGGTGCTGAAGACATGGATGTGTGCAGTGAGTACGGTTGTGTGTTGAGTCCGGGTTGTACAGATCAGTCAGACAGTTGAGTGTGTGTGCGTGAGTTTCAGTTCAGTTCTGTCTATTGAGGAGTCTGATGGCTTGAGGGAAGAAACTGTTACACAGTCTGGATGTGACGGCCCGAATGCTTTGGAACCGCTTTCCTGATGGCAGGAGGGTGAAGAGTGTGTGTGAGGGATGTGTGGGGTCGTCCACAATGCTGTTGGCTTTGCGGATGCAGTGTGTGGTGTAAATGTCCGTAATGGAGGGGAGAGAGACTCCAGTGACCTTCTCAGCTGTCCTCACTATCCTCTGTAGAGTCTTGCTATCCGAGGCGGTGCAGTTCCCAAACCAGGCAGTGATGCAGCTGCTCATGATGCTTTCAATGGTCCCTCTGTAGAATGTGGTCATGATGGGGGAGGGGAGATGGGCTTTCCTCAGTCTTCTCAGGAAGTAGAGACGCTGCTGGGCTTTCTTGGTGGTGGAGCTGGTGTTGAGTGACCAAGTAAAGTTCTCTGCCAAATGAACACCAAGGAATTTGGTGCTTTTAACAATCTCCATGGAGGATCCATCGATGATCAGTGGAGAATGGTCGCTCTGTGCTCTTCTGAAGCCAACAACCATCTTTATCGTTTTGGCAACGTTCAGAAACAGGTTGTTCGCTCCACACCAGGCTGTTAACTATTGCACCTTCTCTCTGCATGCTGACTCATCGTTCTTGCTGATGAGACCCACCACGATGATTTGAGCTTTGCATTGCTACACAGTTGTGAGTCAGCAGAGTAAACAGCGGTGGACTGAGCATACAGCCCTGAGGGCTATTATGCTCAGCCCAAATCTATGAACAGCATTCGTACATATGAGTCCTTGTTGTCCAGGTGGGTGAGGGTAAGATGAAGGGTCGTGGAGATGGCATCATCCGTGGAGCGGTTTGGACGATACCCAAACTGCATGGGGACCAGTGAGGGTGGAAGCTGGGTCTTGATGTGCCTCATTACGAGCCTCTCGAAGCACTTCATCACGATGGGTGTGAGCGCGACGGGACGATATTCATTGAGGCAGAAGACTGTAGACTTCTTCGGCGCCAGAATGATGGTCGTCGCCTGGAGGTACCGCGCTGCTCAGGGAGATGTTGAAGATGTCAGTAAAGTGGGCCACCAAACATATCTTCACTTATCTAGACCCATGCTAGTGACCGAACGGGTGGCAGTTTATATACTAAAACAGGCACATTTGCTTCAGGCTGAATCAGAATGGGATTGTTCCCTGTGCCTCTCGCAGCGTTGGTCTGGTTTTAGATTCATTAGATTCTATCATACCTCATCACATTTGCATTCATCTTACATCATCATAAGCGTGTGCAAAGCGTTTTTGCTTTTTTATTATTTTGGTGCCATTATGTGCAGAAGAGTATATGGCATGTGCATTTATGTTCATGGTATGGCACAATTTGTCAGAGCTACAGGAAAGAGCAGCCTTCTCCTTAATCACAAACAGTGTTTTTCGAGGGGGCAAGGAATTCATGGTAAATGTGTGTAGCAGAATCTGATGACATCATCAACCAAAACATGTAAAGGTTCATTTTGCTTCCCAAACAAGGGCAGACCTGGGTATGAGTTACGGTTAGTTTTAACGGGAGCCCCATAGTTGTGATCTTAAGCCATTTTGCAGTAAACTATATGTAAGCAGTCTTTATCTTGTTTTTTGTCTGTAGTTTATTTTTTTACAAGTTTTAGCCCTGCCCATTAGTCCCCCTGATATTTTTTTTTCTCATAAAATTCATGCATTCATTCAAACGAGATTTGATTTTGCCTTCTAAGTTTAAAATTGAGTCAATTTAATGTAAACAAAAGCAAATTGCAGAGAGAGGTCTTACAAGGTAAAAAGGAATATATAAATAAATTGTCCAGCCATGCAAAGAAGAATTATGATGACTCAGAATTTTGGGAGGCCTTCTTACATGTTATATCACTTGCATCAATGACAGAACATGCGTGAAGCTTTTGAAGCAACAAAACATTGTTTTTTTTTTTTTTTGATGTCTTTCTAGTCACCCTGTGGGACAGAACACCCAAATTCGATAGTAACTGATTTTTTGGGGCTTTTGTATGTGATCCAAAGACTGATTTTCAAGTCTCCTGCTTTACAGAGCCATTACATTTTTATTTTTACCGATTAGAATTTTTAACAGTTTGCAGTTCTGCCCCTGACATAACATTATCATTTCGTCTATGAACTGTCTTTATTTGATCCTTTTTTTTTTTGTCTTTACAAGCTGCCTGTGCTTTTTCTTCTCTAGTCTGACAAACACACAATGTTCTTTCTATTCTTTCAGATTGGAGGGGTTATGAGACGGCTCTGAGGAGATCGATAGAGGAACAAAGATGGCCGGAGGGACACTGTTGTGCTCAGTGATGGTTTACTCATGAACAAATCGATGCCGATGATGCTATCGACAGGCAGAGTGCTGGGAGTCACAGATATTTCTGATATAGAGGAGTCAATGATGTAACGCTGAGCAATTTGCTAGGATAGTTTTACATGGGGAAAGGTGCACTATTCATTTGTCAATGTCATGACGGTGGGAAAGAGCCAACTCCCAGTCTCTATGCCGCTACTTTTCCTTATCCTCCTTCTCTCTCTTAATTCACTGAATTGGCTCTGAGCCACAGTGACTGCTGACTAGCCACATTGACTACAATAAAATCACAGAGGTTGTACAGACTGAAAACCCAACTTCCAATAGTACATTTTCACATAAGAAGTATTTTATTTGTATGTTTTTTCCCATGCTTTTTGATGCTGCTATATTGTTTCATGATTCTCTTACAGATTGCAACAAATACTGCAGATGTTCCTGTGGTCTGTCACCACATTGGGTTACATCAGGTACGGCAGATACAAGAAGACTATACAAGATGACTATATGAGTAAATTTCTCTATTTCTAGCTATTTCCCCAAACAATTTACTGCAGCCTAAGCAAATGAGAAAACAATGGCACAGATTCTCTCAGGAGTTTGTTTCATTTGTTTCATTCTTGCTAATGATTTGCTTTTAAAACCATTAAAGCTTAATATGTTACCATTTAAAACCGGGCCCATTCCGTTTTAGCCCATGAATGTACATTTTGTTATTTCTGTCTTTTTTATGTGAGTGTGATAAATACTGACAAGGCAACAATTATATGGAAATGTCATTCTTTCATATCTGAGTTTCTTGCACTTTTTCTTTAGCATAAAGGCACTTCAGGAAGCTTTCACTCTTTTCGATCGTCTTCTGACAAAACCAAAATTAAACTAAGGCTTAGATTTGAAAAAAGCTTCTGTTAGCGCTTTAGGAAGGCAATAACATTCCCAGTACCAGTATAGCCTGCATACATGTTATGGTCATGTGACCCGTTGTTGATCCTGCACACTACAACATGCACCACGTAGGGTATTCAAAATAAAGTGTCAATCTATATGAGTTATACAGATTTATACAGATACAGATACTTATCCTATGCAAATAAATCATGATTACTGCAGACATTCCCTGGGACCATTACCTAAGAAACATATACTAAACTTTCTTTCGGTTTCACCCATTAGGGGTCGCCACAGCGGATCATCCTCATGTTTGATTTGGCACGTTTTTACGCTGGATGCCCTTCCTAACGCAACCCTCCCCATTTATCCGGGCTTGGGACCGGCACTGAGAGTGGCTGGGGTTGGACCTAAGAAACATACACTACATATCCAAAATGATGTGGTCACCTGACCATCACAGCCATGCAGCGATTGTCAACAGTGTAGTGACTGGGCAGGCCATTCCATGATACATAACACTCCAGCTGACTGTTTGCTCTTTAAATAATGTTCACAGTGCTTGGGCTTGGATGTAAGTTTTAGGTCATTGTCTTGTAAAGTAAAGTTGGTTCCAATTAGCCACAGGCCAGACATAATTGCATGGTGTTGAAGTATAGAATTGTAGCCATGGTGGTTCAGTTTTCTTTGTACCCAGAATATGTCTCCAACATTCCCTGTTTCAAAACAACCCCAAACCATTCAGTTTTCACCTCCATGTTTGACTGTGGGTGTGAGGCACTTTGCCAAAATCTTCTAATTACGTTCTTTGAGACATTCATTGTCCAATTCTTGTGTGTTCTTGCCTTTTCCCTGGTTAGTTGCATAAAAACATTAGGAACATGCATGTGTCTCAAAAACCAAAGACTAGGTGTTTCCAACCTTTTGACAGGCACTGTAAAGCACAATAATATGTCTTTGTGTGCTGCAGGATTAAAAAAATCCTCTTTCATTTACTGACCTTACTAATGCTCTGCACACTTATACTGGGGCTAAATGGCAACAAACCTTCATAGCTACATTCCAAAACCGAGTGGGAAGCCTTCCCAGAAGAGTGGAGGGTATTCTAACATAAAAGAAGGGACTAAATCTGGAACTCAAAGGCATTAAAAAGTGCACCATATCTATTGGCATGGTGCACTTTTTAATGCCTTTATGTTGTTTGCTCCTCTGCTTCCCACTTCAGTCTCAAGGGTGCTATATGATAGTAATAAATGAGCAGTAACAGCAGTAAACAACAAGCTGGGCATTAAACTCATAGACAGTGCACCAGAAAAAAGTATTCAAACATACAGCTTTGAGGGACTAAGCCAGAAAATAAAATTAGGCCTGCGATAAAATACAGTTCTAATAATAATAAGTTTATGTCCCCTTCTTGCCAGAGGTAATGAAGCCAATCAGGGCTCAGATTCAAGATGGCAGAAATGCTTAGGGATGCACATTTAATCATTTCAAATCAATACAAAGTCTACACTGCCAATTATGCTACTACTTTAGACATTTGCTCCTTGTATTACGTGTCTGCAGGACTCTGGTCTTTTCAGAAATAAGGAATTATCAGCGGATAAATTGGTCCCTGTGGAGTCCGTGTCTTAATACTCTTTAATAGGGAACTTTCACCCAAGGAATTATTACTTATTCCTAAAACGGGTACAGTCTTTGTGCTAACTGCCTTCATCTGCAGGCAGTGAAACACAGCACAAATGACAGCTTTATATCGTGCCAAAAGAAGTCCACATAAAATGATTCAATCACCAGTCATTCTATCTAATGCTCTAAATCTTACATGTGACCAGAATTATCAATAATGAAATTATCCAGAGACTGCAGTACTGTACTCCATTCTGTATAACAGTTAATTACTTTCTATTATAGAAGCAACATTTAATGGTAGTAACTCGAATACTCTCTAATACAAGTTACACAAATTTGTATGGTCCTGTCAAGCAGACAAACACGTGAACATGATGAATAGGACATGTGGCTTTGCATGGTTACATGACATACAGCTGTTATCACTTAGGGTGTACTCACTATTTTCAAAGGACAATCTAATTATACTGTACAAGCTGAACATTGACTACTCTAATGTATATCCAGTTTAAATTTCTATAGTATTGTCCCTTGAAAAGATATACAAAAATGGTTGCTGAAATGTGTGGTGTACTCACTTTTGTGAGACACTCTATGTCCCAAAGTGTTTTATGCCTCTTATTAATCAGCAATTTGATTGCAATATTACAATTTATTAATTAGTGAAATGTTTTATATCAATATATAATTTAATGTTTAATATTTTATTGTAAATCAAAGATAGCGTTTTTAACACAGTAATGTGTTTAATCTAATGTTTTATTGTTTCTATAGTAAGAGCTGAAATTATTGTAGATTAGTTGTGTATAATATAAACATCGTGACTTTGTTAATCCAGTCTATTTCTAGTTTTGTTTTAGCTTCTTTTTTGTTATTTTGTTATTTTTGTTTGGCTGGTAGGAGTTATGAATGTCTGGTAAATAAAAAATTACATTCATTTTAAACCCTGCTAGTAATATATAAATGGTTTTTTTTTTTTTTTCAACAACAAATTTAGAATTTGTTGATATAGTAAAGTTTTCTGTATTTAACATAATAAAAAATGTCTCTTATGTCAATGGTGTGTAACTGTCAGTTTATATTTGCTATTACAGGAATAGCAGACAACCCACAACTTTAATGTGGAACCTAATGTTTTTTTTATTTTTATATAACATGTTTATTAGACCTTGGCAAGTGTATGCTAAGTAACTGTTTCTAATGAAACAATATCATATAAGAACAAACACATTCATATAAAAAACTTTCTTTCGGGGTCTCCCGTTAGGGGTCGCCACAGCGGATCCTCCGCACGTTTGATTTGGCACATGTTTTTACGCTGGATGCCCTTCCTGACGCAACCCTCCCCATTTATCCGGGCTTGGGACCGCAGTGAGAGTGGCTGGGGTTGGTTCCCTGACCAGGGATCGAACCCGGGCCGAAGCGGTGAGAGCGCCGCATCCTAACCACTAGACTTGTGGTGTAAAATTATATTATACAAATATAGTAATACAGACAAGACTGCTGAAAACTACAGGCAATACCATGTAACATTTTTAAATGCTTGAATAAATGAATGTTGAAATAAGATGAAAAACACTCAAAGAACCATCATATTGGGTGTAGCTGAATACTATGAGGAGGACAACTGGTTAAAGCCCATCTGTCTGGGACTCAAAAAGTAACACAGTACAGGTGAACACTATCAGGTAAAAAAAAAAAAAAAAAAAACATTGACAGGACAGTTGTCTGTTTTGATGAGGTAATTATAAAACACTCTCTACTGCTAGCTAGATAGTGTGTAGACAAACAAGGAGGTGACCTATGTTTTTCTTTTTACTTGACTTTGCACTTTAGACATATATGTTGCACCCATAATTAGCCATAATTAGCCATACTAATTGTACATCATTTGTGGGAAGTAACATGCTTTGGGAAGCCAGACACAAGTGTGTGGTTAGTTAGGGCAGTTCCTAATGAAGTCATTACCAGGAAAAACACAGGAATATGATGTTCCCCAGCAAAACTGTTGGTCATCCCAGGTCATTCATCTCCAGGTCAGAATCTCAAAACAACTATCTGATCTCCCCTTCAGCCACTGCTCGCAACCTTAAAGTAACCATGGACAATCAATTGTCCTTTTTCTCACATGTTGCTAATGAGACTGGTTCTTGTCGGTTCCTTCACTACAACATCAGAAGAATTTGACCATTCCATCCACACAGGCTGCTCAGGTGCTTGTTCAGACTCTTGTCATTTTGAGACTGGACTTCTGCAACACTCTGCTGGTAGGTCTACTTCTGGATGTCATTCGTCCACTGCAAGTGATCCAAAAACTTGTGTTTAACCTGCCCAAGTTCTCCCACACCACTCCACTACCGTGCTACCTCCACTGGCTTCCAGAAGCTGCATTCATCAGATTCAAAACACTGATGCTCGCCTACAAAGCCAAAAATGTCTTTTTACCTCACAGCACCATGCTACCTGATTTCTTCTAGCACTGCTTGACTGGTTCCACCTTTTTCTCAGGATAAAAGGTAAGCATACTTTAAGGCTCTTTTCTGTTATGGCACCAAGGTGGTGTAATACATTTTCCCTAGATGGCCGAACACTGTTATTGGCTATCTTCAAGCGACGGGTGACTTCCTGAAATATTTAAACTAACACTTTTCCTGGTTTGCTTTGTCTTTGTTTAAAAAATAAAATCCTTTAAGTTGTAGGCTAATGGTATCTTAAGTTTGTAATCTAGTGAACCCGTGTTGATTTATTCACTGATAAAGACTTGCAGCACTTTTGCACGCCACTCTGGATAAGGGCATCTGCGAAATGCCGTAAACGTTTATTTACGGCATTTAGCACAGGATGTGGTAGTAAATCTAATCATGCGGAACACAGAGCAGGTATACACAGTCAGGTAACAAACAAATGACAGGACAGTGACATTCTAGGACTGAGACAGAAAATCAAAACAAACACATTGTGGTTATCACCATGGGAACCGTGACGCAAATGGGGAACCTTGGACAGAGGGAAGATTTGTTGCTGAAATTTGTGCTGTGTATTATGGCCCACAAAGCCAACATCTTCCTGATTATAAAGCTATCGCATATTTATGTTTAATATTCAGTGTTTGGGAGCATAAATGTGACCATACAATTGACATTAACCCTTGCTCCACTGGATTTAATCTATGTTGTATATTTTTTTAGCATTAAAGCAGTAAAACCTTTTCCAAATGAATGCATGCAACTGTATATAATCTGGATGAAAAAAAATATCTTCAAAAAAACAAGTTGAAACACGGGCGCACTAATTTGTGCAGGCATGTTTTTCTCTGATCGCATCAGGGGAAAACGCTGCTAAAGATAGTGGGGAACATGCTGAAAATGGAAATGAATCATACATAGGGAGTGAGCTTCAGCTCAGTAATTATGATGTTTCCTTCAATCCCAACTGTGCCACAATCTCGGCACTGATGCGAGTGCGAAGTAGATGCAATTTAAATGAGACAATCTACGCAAAGGCCCCTCAGAGACTCCTGCAACCCACAAGGCAGTTGATCTAGTTTCAACTGTGCAAAGGCTTTGCACTTTTAAATTATCGTGTAATTGAATTATGTGGTATGAAAAATGAGTATTAGGATGCAAGTGCATGTGTGTGGGCGAGAGCAGGAGAGAGGTCTGAGGTGGGTAAAAATGTAAAACTATGATTCATGCTGAGCGCCAGAATATATCCATTAATGGAAATGTAATGAAAATGGCAGTGAAGCATTAAAAACTCAACCAGCGAGGGTAAAAATGTACAATAATAATCCTATGATTTATTTTGTATTTTCAATCATTTTAGTCTGACAAACCTTTGCTATCAACATGTCACAAGTTGCTAATATTTAGCCGCATACAATACTTAATAACCTTATGATTTTTGCTTAAGCATTACCTGTTGACTGAATTGCAAATTGCTATTAGCAATGTTGATCATTTACAACAACTGAAACTGAAACTGGCTTGACAAAAAACAACAACTTTTGCACAGGTGTCATTAAACATGAATTATTTCCCTGAAATTTTTGCTAGAAATATGTTCCGCTAAAAGTAAGTAAATTAAAGGAGCTTTTATTTGTCACATGTACACTGCAGTAGAGTGAAATTCTGTCTTCGCATATCCCAGCTCATTAGAAAGCTGGGGTCAGGGTGGAAGGTCAGCCATAATAGAGCACCCCGAGAGCAGGGAGGGATAGGGGCCTTACTCAGGAGCCCGACAGCAACAGCTTGGTGGTGCTGGGGCTTAAACCCACCGCCTCATTACATTACAAATTTTATTACAATTTGCTTTTTTTTTTATTCTTATATGATCATAGACCCAATCACCAGATACTATAGGCTGGGTCTATGAAAACTATGATACATTTGACATAATTCAACAATATTTATATTTTATTCTACATTTTGGCCTTCTTTATTCACCAAGATGGTGCTTTTGTCCAGCAAAAAACTTTTTTAATTCAATGTAAAAAAAAAAAAAAAAAAAAAAAAAACGTTTTTGTGTTTCATAAAAAAGCTAAAGATCACCAAAAAAAACATGTTTTGCATGAGTGCATTGGCTGTATTTTGTTATGATAATGAACTATACTTTCTGTTAATGGAACACATTGTTGGCATGTTAATAGCTTGTGTTCCTTAAAAATGAAGAAGAGAACTGCAGAAGATTATCATTAGACATACATAAAACAAACAACAGGCACGTTAACATTAAAGCAGTGTTTTTTTTTTTTTTTTACATTTTCAGTTAATGGATTTCACTGATTTTCATTTTGTGCTGAATTCAAACTAAAACATTGTTTGTTAAATATAGTCATTCTCACTATTCTCTTCTAATATATTAGAACTCCCACTGGTTTTTGGATTCGAAAAAGGAATAGAAATGGTGGCTGTATTTTGTCTGTGGAATACTTTTTAATCATAGAAAGTGATTGCTATGTGACTTCACTGGTAGTAAATTCAAAGAAAAATGCTGTGCTTAGAATTTTGCCAATTCAAGCAGTTTTCCCGGAAACAACATAGAAAACATTTTTTTAGGAAGCTAAAGAAAAGCAATTTGCAATTTGGCTGCAAAAAAATGTGTAAAATCTTCTTCTGTCTGAAACAAAATATTGTTATCTAACAGTGTTGATGTAGTGGTAATGGTAGCTTGTTTATTAAGACTTTGGACTTTGGATTAGAAGGTCATGTGCTCAAACCACCAAGTTGCCACTGCTGGGCTCTTCAGCAAGGCCCTTAACCCCTCAACTGCTCAGATATATAAAATGTGATAACTGTAAGGATCCGGGCATCTGCCAATGTATTGACATTTTCTACAAGGTGATGTGTATTAAACTTTTATAGAAGGAGTCTCCAGTGTCAGAAATGTACCATTATATGAAAGGGTTTAAAAAAAGTTTTTTTCAAGTTTCTTGAAAACATCTTAAATTCAAGACAGAAAAAAAAGATGCTGGCCAAAAATAAATAAAAAAAATAAAATGTTTGTGATAATGAGAATTACACTGTCTCATAGAAGTTCAATAATAGTAAATACTAGTTATGTTGTATACATTAAACCGTAATGTCACTTTGCTTTCCAAAATTGAAAAGATAGAATCATTTGGTGGAAATGATTATGTATAAAGTGTATGATTATAATATTCCACTTGGAATTCAAATTTCCTTATATGGTCTCATCTTGCTATTGTACATATCCATTAGGGTTTTTTCTCTTGTACAATTGAATAAACTCAGCATTTATTTCATTTATTTTTTGCCAGGGTGTCTTCAAATGTACCCCTTTCATACTTTTAGTTCGTGTGCACCATTTCATAGAAATGTGCACATACCTTGCAAAATCATATAAATATACATACTGAAAGGTAATTACAGCCCATGCAATTATGTAGCTCTATTAAACATCATATTTTGCATTTCTATGAGAAAGATAGAAGAACACAAGGAAACTATTCTAGGGACAAGGGAGGGTATACTGTTGTTAACCCCCCCAAAGGGCATATAATTCCCCCCATAATTGTGCCAAGTCACCAAATGTTCTAACGATGAAGTCCATGTTGGATGTAAACATGTAAATATGGTCTATATTAAAAGTGAGATCTTAAAGATGGACAGGTGAGCACAGTACCGTTTCTAAGCATAACCAAATTAGGCGATCGCCCAGGGTGCAACCACATGAGGGTTGCCTCTCCGCCGCACACGCCCATTTAAACTATTTACCTCTTTTTCTACTGACGTTTATTATACAGCATATGCTTACATACTTGAATTCAGGAAATTTTGCAATGGTTATATATGTGTTTAAGCTTTTTATGGAGGGTGCTGAATTATTTGTAAGGTGCGGGGTGGAGCATTGTGCTGGGGGGAGGAGCCTAGAGTGCCCAAAAGGCCAGAAACGGCTCTTTGTGAACATATTCATGGACGTCTGAACATCATGCTTCATGTGTGGGACTTTCATTACTATTTGAACAAAATACGAAACTTTAAGAAAAATAAAAGGGCATCAACCGGGTTTTGGCGGGTTGACTATATTTAGGGTACAAGAAAAATGATGCAAATTAGATTTATATGGTTTATAGGGATATATTAGATTTATAGGGATAATTATCGCGTCTCAATGAGCATATCTTCACACAAGAGTTTGTGTGTCCTATTGTGAATGTGTGTATGTGTGTAATCAAGCACAGGTGTATGCACATTTCTAAGAAATTTTACATACTGACTAAAAGTACAGAAGGTCTACATTTGGAGGCTACACCCCGGTTACAAAAAGGGTTTTTAAAATGTGTAAAAAAAAAACAAAAAATAAACAATAGTTTTGTACAAACGCAAAAAAAAGAGAGAACATTTTCAGAAATTTGAATTCAGAGTGGAATATTGTAATGATACATTTTCACCATAACATTTCACCATATAATTTCATCTTTCAAATGGAAAATGAAAATTTGTGTGTAGCCAATTATGACCATTCATTTTTTCGTTTCCAAAGTGACTTGCCTTGATTCCTATTCTGAACATTTTCCTTACAAAAAGCGGCCAAGAATAACCTAATATTAGAGGCGAAGGCTATTAGAGTGCCACTGCAAGCACACTGTAAATTGTAATTAGTTAACCTTGTTTAAAAAAAGCATGCATACTTAAAAAAATCATGCAAACCGTTTGCCTTAAGTGAAGTGAAATAGTAATAGTGTTTTGTACTCACAAATGCTTATTTAGAGTAGTTTTCTTACACGAGAGTTGCAGTAACTTAAGAAAAACTCTGTAGTGTACCTGATAATTTACCTTAGATGTACTTCTTGACTTAGAATAGACTAAACAGTTAAACAGTAAATCATCTAAGTGAAATATGTACTGTGCAACCAATCCCACACAAATAAAAGTGGATTATTATATTCAGAGACTTAAATGAGTCCATCTTTCAATTTTGGAGAAGTATGTTACAGGTGTGTTACAGTGCAGCTACAGGTCTTGAGTTGGATTTTGCAATGCACCAAACCATATAAAGCCAAAAGAAACTTGATGCGACCAAACGCGTATACAACAGATCCAATTTGTGGGCGCACGCGCGCGCGCGCGCACATTCACACACTTACGGTACTGAAGTTGCGCGGGCCGCAGCGCTCGCCCTGAAAGCGGCAGTACAGCAGCATTTCCTCGAGCTGATGCCCGAGTCGATCCAGCAGCTGCCTCATGGAGGGCTGCGCCTCGCGCGGCGGAGGCAAAAAGCGACTGAAATCTAGCGCGCGGAACGGCGTGGCCGCGTCCCCCCGCGCGCCCAGAGCCTCCGCCGCGCCTGCGGCCACCTGCCGGTTTTTGCCGAGTAACCCGAGCCAGCGTCCCGCGCTGAAAATGTCCGGTTTGCTCATGCGCCGCGGCAGGAGCAGGTTACGGTTGCAGATGGTGACCGCGGGGAAGACGAGGCGCGTGGCGTACACCACGTGCGCCTTGGTGTGCACGGGCGCCGACAGCAGGTAACGCACGCGGTTCGAGGACCACGCGATGAGGAGCGCGAGCGACGCGAGGAACGCGAGGAGCCAGGCGGCGCGCCGCGGGTACGATCCGGCCAGGAAGACGTGCCTGAGCCCGTGGAAGGTCGTGTGCTTCAGGAAGAGCTCGCTTGCCTCGCGCACCGAGCTGCGCTCGCGCTTCCCGTTCGCCGTCGACTCACTCAAGCACATGTTGAAAAAGAAGGAAAACCGGACAGACGCGGTGTGAGCGCGGGCGCGATCCGCCTCCCCGGAGACTGGGTAGGTTTCCCCGGTGCGCGGCGAAGGCGCATGGCCGCGCGGTGCCCGTCAAAGCGCGCGCGCCCTGTTGCACCGTCATTGGCACGTCGCCTTACGCGCTCTGCCGATGGATGGGGAGGGTCCGCGTGCGCTCCAGCGTCAGTCAAAGACTTCAGCGTGCTCTCAGCTTGATGTCAGAGAAATCCCTCACTCGTGCTTGAAGGCGTGATGCACAGAAACACTGCTGCTTTTTCTTTCCAGGGAAAAAGTAGTCATTGGAGCATGCTCAGAAACTCCCGAGTGGTCTCCAAAAAAAAAAAAAAGACGTCACAGACGTCATAATGCACTTTGGGATGCATTATGGAGTGTGCTCTTCTGCTTATAAATGTCTGAGTGGTTTAGGAACGACATAAATCATATTATTCTTTATAATTAGATTCAATGGTTTAATGGAAACGTCTTGGCATCTAAGAATCAAAATTCCTGCCATCACTTACATTGTAAAGTATACTCCATTACTCATTTTCTCCCTCTTTCTTTATACAACACAGTGTCTTTCTGTCAAGAAACTGGATCGTACCATATCTTAAACCTCTTCCTCCCTGTAGTCCTTTCCATACTGGAAACTGTACATAAATATTTAAAAAGTGTATTCTAACAAGATACATCACTGCCTCAATGAATATGTTAGAATTGGCACCTCAATTTAAACACGTCATTTGTGCAACAGCAGGAACTGTCTGGGTCATGCTGGTATACAAGATATAATGCGGATTTAACCACAGTGAGATCTAAATACTGTACAAATACAAGTTCTTTCCTATAGAAAGAAGAATCCATTGTAACGGAAATGTATGACTTAAAAATGTGACTTATACGAACACAGATAAAATCAGGCAGTGGTTGTAAGGTAGTACGTAGTTGAGAACAGACATTGTGAATTGTGAATAAATGTGATCAGTGTTCAGCCATTGATATAAGATATAAGATATACCTTTATTCGTCCCACAGTGGGGACATTTCTTAAACAGTGGGGAAATTTCTTATTTCTTATATGTGATGGTTGTTCGGATGCAATAGTGATTGGTAATTAGTCATTGGGAATAAAAGCAACCAGTGATTGGCCAATGGTGTCAATGACTTAATGTAGGGCAACAATAGTGTTCAGGGATTAGTTATTTGGAACAATAATCAGTAATAATTAATTGTAGAAAAGCAAATCAGTAATTAATAATGGGGAACAATGGTGATTGGTTGTAGGGGAAACATTGTTCATCAATAATTAATCATTGGGATTAATGGTGATCAGTGATTGGTCACTGATGAAAACAGTGGTGTTGGGAACAATTTTGATCACTGTGTGATGACTGGAAGCAATAGGGGTCAGTGATTGGCTGCAGGAAAGCAATGGTGTTTATTGACTGGTTAAAAAACAATGGTGATCAGGGATTAGTTGCAGGGAAACAACAACTGGTGAAAAAGCCCATAGGACTTTGGGGTCTAAAGATTTGGCATAAAATACAAGGTAGGAAATGAAAACTTGCCAGCACTCAAACAAAAACAACCAAAGAGGCAACAGATATAGCATGTTATGTGATGTAGTTTAATGAACCATTTGTAACTAAAGCTAATGCATTTAATTACCAAAAGTATGCCATATTCAAAACAAATATTAAATATTTATACTGCTCAACAGGTCCACACATTATACTGACTTACTCTCTCTTCCTTTGTTTTCAAATGCGATTACTTCTTCGGACTATAATATAATATTTAATATGCTTCTGTTTTAATAAAAAAAAGAATAGTAATAGTAACAATAATAAAATAGAAATTAAGAAGGTGATCAAATTATTTTTATTGGTTTAGAACACTTTTAAAAATAATCCAAAAAAACAAGGAAATTTACATTATTCCGAGACTTGGATTACTTTACTATATATTTGTTCATCTGTTTACTTATTTATTGATGTTATTTTCATTTTCATAGAGGATGCTTCTGAATATCAAACAATGTGCTGCCTCACCGGGTTGCTAAAGACAGATCAAATGAGGCAGTGTGCATCTGCTCTCTACTGATTAACCTTCATTTGTTTCAATGTGCGGTTTTCCAGAATGTGGCGTAAACACTAGACTATCTGATTGTTTCGTTGAAATTCATTGTTACAATTAGTCCACCCTGATTATGCCAATCTTCTATGTATTGATCCCTCAAAATTACTACAGTTTTGTGGAAAATAATCCAATCTGGCAACCCGTATCTCTTAAGTGCATGACAAGATATCAGATATAAAGTTTGTAACAAATAAAACAGGTCTTGCTTATGACCTACTCTGTCAGTTGATAAACATGAAGTATGTTTCCTGGTATCAGGTTTTCGGGCTATAAATGCAATTTCAGCAGCTATGATTCATTTTGATTGAATCCCCTGTTAGTGGGGTTATATTTCTTGTTTTGTGAAAACAAATAAACAATCTGTGCATGCTGAAACAATTTTCTCTCACTCAGTGGATTGATGAGATGATTCATTAAATATCGCAAAACACACCGTATCAGATCTCTTAGCACTATATCAAACACATTAATGTCAAAGATGAAATTCCCCTAAACAAGCAAAAAAACTGAATTAGAAAATTAGAAACAACCTCAATCATTACTCAGATAAAGCCGTGTTACTGAGTCTGTATTTGAATACTGGAACCTGATTGGTGCTTGTATTTTATGATGCAATGACACTTAAATATAGAGCACAGCCTGCCACTGCACAGAACCCCAAGTATGTTTTTGCATGTTCTTGCCAAGTTTTTTTTGTAGGTGTCCTTTAGGTTCTATGTTTCCCTCACAAGAACACTCTGATAGGTGAATTGATCCATCAGTGTGTGAATGAGTGAGGGCATCTTACCTACAGTCTATATCTGCCTTGTGCCCAGGGATAGAATTGAGAATAAACTAAAAGAACTCCTCATGACCTTGACCAGGATCAAGCATTTATGAAAGACAAATGCACAATTGAATGTTATTTCTCACTGCTGTGGGTATGACACCCAAACTGTTTAACTTTGCATTTTTATTTCATATTGCCTTCATTTCGATTTATTCTGAGCTCCTGTGGCATGTCAATTTTCCACTGAGGATCTACAAAGTGTTTAGTTTAACTTTTATTTATTTTTTTAATGCTTTTTTTTTCCTGAAATATGGCTTTGGAATGTGAAATTAAACCTCAAAATCTGAATGCATAATTCCCAAACAGCTACAGAGTGTACAGAAGCCATTTCTTCATTTTAGCTGTTGCGCATTTATAACGTGTGAGAAGCCATTTGGCTTTCAGCCACTGGACGAATGCAGACGAACAAATCCGTCCCGTCGAGCCGAGTCCTGAGCCGCCTGTTGAGCGCTGAGAGGAAACGATTACTCTGCTTCATCCCTGACTGAAAAGACATACCACCATTCTCTGATGACCCACTTCTCAGTCAGAAGCTAAAGATCACTAAAGGTTGCCATATTTTAGTTATGAACTTATCATCCACAGTTTTCTTTCCTTCTGTCTTTAAAGAAAAAAATGTCCTTCCTTTTTCCAAATGATGCCAAATTCTTTTTCAGAAGCTTGTTATGCTCGACCAACAGCAGCTACCAATCTTGTATACGGTGCTCGAGTAATCCAGGGTTCATTTGTTCTTTCTAATAACAGATTCTGGGTTCTTGTTTTCTTGCATTTTTCAATTAATACATTTTAAATTTAACAGCAGCTGTAATGGATTATATAGGGATCTATTATTCATTTTAATTCTACCATTATCTTTGGTCGGTTCAATTGCAGATAATATTGCACTTAGAGTCTTTATGAATACTTGGCAAATACAATACTTTTCCCTTCTAAATTGTGTCCGAATGGCTGAAAGTGGAAAATAAAATAAAATTTTGTTGGACAATATTCCTGTGTTTTCTTTGGTATACTAGCTGACAATTTTTTAATGGATAGTGTTAACCATCACTTCTACACATATATAAATCAATTCACTTTACGACTACTAGAACATTAGATAGATAGATAGCTAGATAGATAGATAGATAGATAGATAGATAGATAGATAGATAGATAG
>JAAIIK010000053.1:3994667-4011183 GCA_014706435.1 Silurus glanis | reverse complement strand
CACACACATATATATATATATTTATATATATATATATACACAGTGGTGTGAAAAAGTGTTTGCCTCTTTTTGATTTCTTATTTTTTTGCATGTTTGTCACACTTTATTCAGTCAGACTCATTGCATCGACCGGAGCGAATGACGTCAGTCACTGAGACTTAACAATGCTCTGCACAAACACCTTTTATCAATATGTTTGGGTTTCAAAGATTCGCAGTACATGACCCAAAGAAAAAAATGCATCCATTCTAATAACACAAACTGTAGCCTTAATATCAAATATGACACAGGGATCAGTAACTTCACCAAAGCACATAATAGCAGATAGCATCAGCCATAACATCAAGGTAATAGCAGAAACCAGGCTTCATTTGCTTCATTCTAATAACAGTTTCTATTTCTTCATTTTCAGATGCTCTGCACTGATATTTCTTTTTATACACAATAGAAATGAAAGAGAATAGAATGCTCTTAATAGTCACATATATATCACATAGCAGTTAACACATAAACAAACGTTCTATTAAAATACAATATATGGTCAAACCTTGTAACCCAGCCATTATGGATGCACAAGCCAGTGCACTCTTAGTGCCGGTCCCAAGCCCGGGTAAATGGGGAGGGTTGCGTTAGGAAGGGCATCCAGCGTAAAACATGTGCCAAATCAAATATGCGGATCACAAATGAGAATTTCATACCGGATCGGTCGAGGCCCGGGTTAACAACGACCGCCACAGGTATCGTTAGCCGACAGGGTACCGGTGGAAATTGGGCTACTGTTGGCCGAAGGAGGAGAAGGAGAGGAGGAAGACGTCTACAGAGACGGCAGGGAAAGGAGCAGTGTAGGAGAGTGGAGGTTCGGGTTGGTACTTTAAATGTTGGTACTATGACGGGTAAAGGGAGAGAGGTAGCTGATATGATGGAGAGGAGAAAGGTAGATATGTTGTGTGTTCAGGAGACCAAGTGGAAAGGGAGTAAGGCCAGGAACATTGGAGGTGGATTTAAACTGTTTTATCATGGTGTGGATGGAAAGAGAAATGGTGTAGGGGTGATCCTGAAGGAAGAGTACAGTAAGAGTGTAGTGGAGGTGAAGAGAGTTTCTGATAGGGTGATGATCGTGAAGGTGGAAGTTGAAGGGATGATGATAAATGTCATCAGTGCCTATGCTCCACAAGTTGGCTGTGAGATGGAGGAGAAGGAAAGATTCTGGAGTGAATTAGATGAAGTGGTAGATGGTGTACCTAGGAAAGAACAATTGGTGATTGGGGCAGACTTTAATGGACATGTTGGTGAAGGGAACAGAGGTGATGAGGAGGTGATGGGTAGGTATGGTTTTAAGGAGAGGAATGTGGAAGGGCAGATGGTGGTAGATTTTGCTAAAAGGATGGAAATGGCAGTGGTGAACACTTATTTTAAGAAGAAGGAGGATCATAGGGTGACGTATAAGAGTGGAGGAAGGTGCACACAGGTGGACTATGTGCTATGCAGGAGATGCAACCTAAAGGAGATTGGAGACTGTAAGGTGTTGGCAGGGGACAGTGTAGCTAGACAGCATCGGATGGTGGTCTGTAGGATGGTTTTGGAGGCGAAGAAGAAGAGGAGGAGAGTGAGGACTGAAAGAAGAATAAGATGGTGGAAACTGAAGGAGGAAGAGTGTAGTGTGAGGTTCAGGGAAGAGGTCAGACAGAGGCTCAGTGGTGTTAAGGAGGTGTTGGATGATTGGGCAACTACTGCAGGAGTGATGAGGGAGGCAGCTAGAAAAGTACTTGGTGTAACATCTGGAAATAGAAAGCAAGACAAGGAGACGTGGTGGTGGAATGAGGAAGTGCAGGAGAGCATAAGGAGAAAGAGGTTGGCAAAACAGAAGTGGGATAGACAGAGTGATGAGAAAAGTAGGCAGGAGTACAAGGAGATGCGGCAGCAGGTTAAGAGGAATGTGGCGAAAGCCAAGGAAAAGGCATACGAGGAGCTGTATAAGAGGTTGGACACTAAGGAAGGAGAAAAGGATTTGTACCGATTGGCCAGGCAGAGGGACCGAGCTGGGAAGGATGTACTGCAAGTTAGAGCAGTAAAGGATGGAGAGGGAAATGTGTTGACTAGTGAGGAGAGTGTGTTGAGAAGGTGGAGGGAGTATTTTGAGCAGCTGATGAATGAGGAAAATCAGAGAGAGAGAAGGTTGGATGATGTGGAGTTTGTGAAGCAGGAAGTGGATAGGATTAGTAAGGAGGAAGTGAGAGCAGCGATTAAGAGGATGAAGAGTGGAAAGTCGGTTGGACCAGATGACATACCGGTAGAAGCGTGGAGATGTTTAGGAGAGATGGCAGTGGAGTTTTTGACCAGATTGTTTAACAGGATTTTGGAAGGTGAGAAGATGCCTGAGGAATGGAGAAGAAGTGTGCTGGTACCGATCTTTAAGCATAAAGGAGATGTGCAGTCTTGCAGTAACTACAGGGGAATTAAGTTGATCAGTCACACCATGAAATTATGGGAAAGAGTAGTGGAAGCCAGGCTGAGAGAAGAGGTGACCATCTGTGAGCAACAGTATGGTTTCATGCCGAGGAAGAGCACCACAGATGCCTTATTTGCTTTAAGAATGTTGATGGAGAAGTATAGAGAAGGACAGAAGGAATTGCATTGTGTATTTGTGGATTTAGAGAAGGCGTACGACAGGGTGCCAAGAGAGGAGTTGTGGTATTGTATGAGGAAGTCAGGTGTGTCAGAGAAGTATGTGAGGGTGGTGCAGGACATGTATGAGGACAGTGTGACGGCAGTGAAGTGTGCAGTAGGAACGACAGACTGGTTCAGGGTGAATGTTGGACTGCACCAGGGATCGGCCCTGAGCCCTTTCCTGTTTGCAGTGGTGATGGACAGGTTGACGGACGAGGTCAGACAGGAGTCTCCCTGGACTATGATGTTTGCGGATGATATTGTGATTTGTTGTGAGAGTAGGGAGCAGGTTGAGAAGAGCCTGGAGAGGTGGAGATATGCGCTGGAGAGAAGGGGAATGAAACTCAGTAGGAGTAAGACAGAATACATGTGTGTGAATGAGAGGGAGGGCAGTGGAGTTGTGCGGTTGCAGGGAGAAGAGCTGGAGAAGGTGGAGGAATTCAGGTACCTGGGGTCAACAGTGCAAAGTAATGGTGAGTGTGTTAGAGAAGTGAAGAAAAGAGTGCAGGCAGGGTGGAGTGGGTGGAGAAGAGTGACAGGAGTGATTTGTGATAGTAGGGTATCTGCAAAAATGAAAGGGAAAGTTTATAGGTCTGTGGTGAGACCTGCGATGTTGTATGGATTAGAGACAGTGGCATTGAGTAAAAGACAGGAGGTGGAGCTGGAGGTAGCAGAGCTGAAGATGTTAAGGTTTTCGTTGGGAGTGACAAGGATGGATAAGATTAGAAATGAGTTTATTAGAGGGACAGCGCATGTGGGATGTTTTGGTGACAAGGTGAGGGAGGCGAGATTGAGATGGTTTGGACATGTGCAGAGGAGGGACATGAATTATATTGGTAGAAGAATGCTGAGGATGGAGCTGCCAGGTAGGAGGAAAAGAGGAAGGCCAAGGAGGAGGTTTATGGATGTGGTGAGGGAAGACATGCAGGTAGTTGGTGTAAAAGAGGCAGATGTAGAGGACAGGGTGGTATGGAGACAGATGATCCGCTGTGGCGACCCCTAATGGGAGCAGCCGAAAGAAGAAGAAGAAGATATGGTCAAACCTTGTGGACCATAAGATTTGAATGTGCTTTTTGAATCACATCAACATCCCACTCCACATTTAGTCCCCATTTGCTGTAATAATAACCTCCACTTATCTGGAAAGATGTTTCAGATTTTGGAGCGTGGTTGTTAAAATTCATGCACATTCAACCGAAAGGTGTTAGTAAAGTCAGGTATTAATGTAAGGTGAGGAGGCCTGGAGTGCAATTCAGTGTTCCAATTCATCCCAAAGGTGTTCAATAAGGTTTAGTTCAGACCTCTATAGCAGAACACTCTAGATGTTTCACTCCATCCCATAAACCACATCTTCATGGAGCTCACTTTGGGCACAAAACCATTGTCATGCTGGGAAAGGTTTGTGTCCTGGTTCAACTGGAGGGAAAATGTAATGCTTCTACACCCAAAGCAATTGTGTGCCTCCATCTTGGAGGCAACAGTTTAGCAAAGAACCACATACTTATACTGGGTAGTTGAGGATTAGATGCCTATCTCGAGGGCCCGATGTCTAGTGGTTTTCAGTCCTTGGGCATTTTCTTTGTAGCCATTCATAAATATCATTCTGTAAACTATATCACACATTGAACTCATTCATTTGAACTATGAGAGACATACTTTATATTACTCTGGTCAATACAGTCTAATAGTGCGATACAATAGTGAGATTGGTGCTAGCATGTGAAGATTAAAACTAATAAAATTTAGAAGCTGTAAGCCTCCCCTCAACCTTGGCTTCAACAATCATAATTTACAATGTGAGTGGGCTCAGGTGAAATGATATAAACCTGCGAAAGTGCAAACATGTTGACTCTCTATGTGACATCAAATTGCTCATTTAAAATTGAACTGTGTGGGTAGTAGTTGTTGTAGGAGCCAGATAAAGATAAACTGTGTTCTGCCAAATTCATTCTTCCATCATAAGGCCATGATCATATTCTATTGAGGAGAGAGCAAATGTGTGGGAGGAACAAAAATCTTTTTACCAAATTTATTAAAATATAAAAATAACAGACCGGTATGACAAATAAACTGACAATTTTCATGTCTATCAATTAACAATTTGTAATGTGTGGTAAGTGATTCAAGTGAATAAATTCAGCTCATGCTTTATTAAAACAAATTCAACATCTGTATTCAGAGTGTAAAGTGGGGCTTAAAACACAGACTGATATCGACAGTGATAATCCATAATCAATAAGCAGTCAAAAAACAAGTCAGTATGTAGAAAAAGGAAACACACACGAAAAAACATTTGCAAGGATATAGTAAAATGAATTTTGTAAAAAAATAAAAAAAAATAAAATATATATATATATACAGAGAGAGAGAGAGAGTGAGAGAGAGAGAGAGAGAGAGAGAGAGAGAGAGAGAGAGAGGAAGAGAGAGTGTTACGATGGAGATGTGATGGAGATGTGTTGCGATGACCACATGATAGCTTAACATTTCAAGGAATTTTGGATTTATGAAAATTCAAATGGCACACGAAAATGTCAATATTTGTACATTTATTTCATACTGCTATCACCATTGTAAGATCGAACAAATCACTTGGGGGCAACATAGTGTAGTTCAATATGGAAAACTGATTTGATGTGCGAGCAAATTGAGATACGAGCTCGTCCACGGAACGAATTAAACTCGAAGGTCAAGGTACCACTGTTCTCTCGGGAGTTTATCTTTTGTCATCGTCGTGCGCCACAAGTTTTTCTCCCGATGCCGTGCAGCTCAGAACACAGGTGAGGTGCGTTTTTTCGTTTCCGTTCGGAAATTTCATTGGTCTAATGTTATGTCGCTCAGTTTTTTGGCTTGAAGTTTGTGAAACCGTGAAAAACCCAGGAAAAATCCATAAATTAGCCACTTCGTTGTTTAAGCCGCGGGGTTCAAAACGTGGGAAAAAAGTAGCGGCTTATAGTCCGAAAAATACGGTAATTTTTATTAGTGTAGTTGCAATAATTGGTAACTGTCCTAAAGCATGGCAAGGTCCACGTTTAAATGAACTTGATATTGCTAAAATGATAAAAGCGTGTGCCAAATTATTTGTATTAAGAAAACACAAAAACTCAAGCAATAAAGAAAGGAGCTGTATTATGAAATTGATCTTTCAGTATGCCACTTCACATGACCTGTTTTCCCCTTCAACAAACCAGGCATGAATAATACAGTAGAACTAACAAAGGGCAATCAAGTAATAATGCCCCAAGTAATACTTCTGATGAGGATCCAAAATCTTAATGCAGTGCCTGAGTGTCCTTCAAATGTCTCCATCTGTCTTCAAGGCCATGATTCACAAAGGAGATAAAGGGTTTGTATTACAAGCCCAAGTTAAATATATGCTTAGGAAAAAAAAACCTTGCAGACAATAAATCTTTAAAGGATGTCACTAAACAATGTCCAGGCATTTCGTTTTTGGTAAAAGAAAAAAAAGCTTTTTCTGAAAAACGAATTGCTTTCAGTGAGTCTGAAAATGGGGTGGAAATAACAGCATTTATAGCTTGTGAGTAATTCGGAGAGAAAAGCGTTCATTATTGATTTGGAGCACAGTTCACAAACCATAGAGGGAGTTTAATTTCCCTTCGTTTATACTGCCAATAGTAAAGTCAGTGAGAAGCTTTGATGGAAAGTTTATTGATTCCTCTGTGGAAAATAACACTTCACGGTCTACATACTCAAAAGGAAAATAACTTTTAGGAAGTGTTGAGAGCGTTCCTTTCATCAGACCGTAAGATTTATATGATTTAAGTCAAGGAGTGATGGGCCACTTGCTACAATTATAGCTTATACCCTTAGCAAATCTGTGTTCACCAAAGAATCGGGCACATTTTGTCAATAAACATGACCTGGAAATATTTACTTTCAAAACTGCCCATTTGGCTGAGATTTCAAGTGTCCAAATGGTTTTTCGTTTTCAAAAGCCAGTGATTGTACCTTCCTCCAAAGAGCTCACCGTGTCACAGTTTTCGAGAGTTGTTTTTCCACAAACGTATTTGAACACAACTGCAGAGAGACGGTTTGATTCTGAAGCTCACAGCCAGAAAACTGTACAAAACTCATTCTTTTCTTGTCTGACCTGTTTAGTTTTTATGCCTGTCTGGTGTTTTGTATTTATTTTTTTTTAAAGATTTACAATTTACAATTTACAATTACCCTTGAAATCACCCACATGAGGATGGGTTCCCCTTTTGAGTTTGGTTCCTCTCAAGGTTTCTTCCTCATAACATCTAAGGGAGTTTTTCCTTGCCACAGTCACCCCAGGCTGCACATCAGCAATAAATACAAATCATTCATCTTAATTCTTAAATTCTGTAAAGCTGCTTTGAGACAATGTCCATTGTGAAAAGTGCTATAGAAATAAACTTGACTTGAAATGACTTGACAAAGCTCAGCCCTCAGTTTTCTCACTCTGAGTTAACTGGCATTATCATGATTGTACATGACCAGGATAATTTTAGTTTACATTTAGGCAACTGGAAATTGACCCATGGGTCTTTTTATCCATTTGGTGTCTGATTCATTATGATGCATTCATTTTACAACGCAGTCAGTAAACATGTACAAAATAATTCATTTACACAGATATAGCTTCACACAGTACTTTTAAAATTGTGTGTATTTTACAGTTTAATTGGTTACTTCTCCTGCATTTGCATTTTCTGATATTACAGAAAACAGATATTACATATATGCCTGAAAAGGTCCTTCATATATTATTTATTTAATTAGTTTCTTTTAGTGACACAAATGAAAGATTCGCATAAAGATATTATATTATTATTATAAGCCATTACTGTTTTCAGACTTCACTTCATATATGCACATTAGGGATGAATATAATTCGGAATGAACAAATAATGTGTCCTAAATGGAGGCAAATACAGATACGAATAAAACCCTTTCTATTCTTTGCTGTTTTTTGGGAACTAGGATCCTGCAGGACCCAACTAAAAAACCCATCATTACTAGACCAATTATGAACTTAAATGATATAGCTGAGGTTGAGAAACTGTAATAACAAGTGTTCAAAGAACATATTCTGGTATTTTATTTTGCTTTTTGTGCTTCCTGGGGCATAATGGTAGTTCATATTTAATTAAAAACTTTTAAGTTATCTCCATGTCCACAAAATCTATATAGAAATTTATATTTAGAAAACTAAACAGATACAGATCCAAATACAGGCATCTGTAAGAAATCTTTGTCCTGCAACATCCTTTTCTTTGACACTCTGATACCTGAAACAGGAAGTAATCTGACAAGTAGAACCGATCAGGTCATCTGATGCTCAGACACAGGAATAGGGATATTTTCATACAACCTTGACCTGAAAGAACCGATATCACCATATCCAAAATGCGCAGTCATACTGACTCGAGTCCCGAAACATGCCAGGTTTTCTCAACTCTACCCTGTAGAGAATAAACTCGTTCCTACTGCTTAAACATATACACAATATGACCAAACATGTGTCGACTTCAATTATATTTGCTTCTTTCCCAAAACTCTTTGCCTTTTGCCTTAAATCCCAAAGACTGGTGGCTGTAACAGCAGTAAAATGGGGAAATAAAAATCTGGAATATGATGTTCAACAAGTACACATATGATTGTGATGGGCTATTTATCAAACCCCTGATTCAGAGGTATTCAACTAATCCAAACTATTAATGATTAGTGTAAGGCTAGGTTCCCTGGTGGTCTAGTGGTTAGGATGCGGCGCTCTCACCGCTGCGATCTCTGGTCAGGGAACCGACCCCAGCCATTAGGGTTGCACAAGCCTTAGTGCCGGCCCCAAGCCCGGATAATTGGGGAGGGTTGCGTTAGGAAGGGCATCCAGCGTAAAAACATGTGCCAAATCAAACATGCGGATGGTCTGCTGTGGCGACCCCTAACGGGAGAAGCCGAAAGAAAGTTTAATGATTAGTGTAAGGCTGTGTTCTAGAAAATGTTAATAATATTCGTTCATTTATTCATGTTTTCAGCAGTCGATAAAGGTGATGGCCAGTTCATGACCTCTGCTTAAATAATCTGGATCAGGTGTGTTGGAAGTAGAAAGAACCTCAAGCCGCACTTCAAGTGTTCGACGATCGGAGCTGCAAAGCCCAGTACAAATCAGACTTTCACTGGAAAGCCTTTTCAGTGCACATGACACTGGTGGAGAAAGACTGTGGCCAACTACTTGTCAGCAGCTGGGATTTACTGTGTCAGTTGAGAGAGTAATCGTGGATATGATCTGCTGTTTAAGCACAAGGTGTTTGTCTCGCTGCAGGCTTCAAGGCCATTCTGCTGCTCTACACACACACACACACACACACACACACACACACACACTTTTTGATGAGCTTTGCAGAAACAAGTAAAGCTCAAGCCATACGGTTGTTTCATGGGAGACTGCAGAGAAAGGAAGGCTGAACTGGCAGAACGGACACAATAAGTGCAACGAGCCCTGAACTCTCTCTCTCTCTCTCTCTCTCTCTCTCTCTCTCTGTGTGTGTGTGTGTGTGTGTGTGTGTGTGTGTGTGTGTGTGTGCGTGTGTGTGTGTGTTTTGAAGTGCAACAGAAAGACCAATTTCAGTGATACGTTAAAGAAGAAGGGCTGCCTGTAGAAAAACTGATGAGATGGAAGGAGTTCGAGCTCACACTAATGACAGACAGAGCGAGGACAGAACGAGCCAACTTGAGGAAAAAAAGGAAAGAAATGGAACCAGAGTGAGAGGCAAGCATTCTGTGAGAAAGAAAGTGTTACCAAGAAAAAAAGCTGAGAAGAAGCAGTGTATTTGGGTATGAGTAGACAGTTCAGGTAAATGTCTCAGGTGGCTGAAGATAGCTGAGCTAATTTATCCAGATGTAGACAGCTTGGGCCATTGAGCCTTTGGGTACAAGTAGACAGATAAAGTTCAGATAAATTGTCTCTGATGGACTGATCATGATCTGCACACAAGAACATCCACTTCCTGCTTCTCTTCTTCTTAATCCTGAAACCATTTCTACAGTCTCTATGCCGTTCCTGAGCTAGTGAGTGTGCGTGCCTTGGCTAACTGTATATACAGTTTAAATATTTAGTATTCAGATACTAACTTCAGAATATTAATGAGCCTGTAATTGTATATTAGATTAAATCTTAGCAATAGTGCTACACTGTTTGTTTATATTGCATGCACCAGTTTTCAATGAAAATTTTATCTTTTCATTAAAAATATAATAAAGAATTGAATTTGATCACAAAAATACGATAAAACTTAAAAGATATTCACTTGTTGCGAATATTAAGCTATAGTTTACTTTTCCTGAGCTGCCTTTGATCCATGTAATTATCAGTGGAATAGTAACAGCAGAAAATATTATATATAAATATTTTTACTGCTTGACTATCAATTGATTTGCATCATGTGGCCAACAAGTTTATGTAATATGTTATATGAGCTGATTTTGAGGGGTTTTTTTTTCACTCTTACATATATAAATATAGGAAAAAATGATGTGATTGGAACATTGAAATTCTTTCATATGGCTTATATGACAACAATAACCTGTTCAAGTTAGAGAAATTCTGATGGGCATGTGCTCATGTGCTAGAATTTCAACTAACCAGACGGTTTTGAAATCCCAGTATTGTCAGATGGTCACATTTCCGCCGTCGAGTGAGGCTTTAAAAACCTCATCTGTTCCGCTCGACATTGGCAGAGCTGTTGGCCTTGTTTATAAATTAAATAAAGGCATCAGCCCAATGAAGGAATGTCAGGGATATGGGCATGTCAGTGACATTTAACTGCAATTTGTGAAAGTACAGCTTCACAAAAAAGTCCTTGCTTACAAAATAACTAACATGATTTGAATGGATACAGTTTGATGATTTCCCATCATTCATTAGTTTGCAGCTACAAACAAGACAGTTTGAAATGGTTATGTTTTGATTAATAGTGACATTTCAGGTTTTTAAATAGCACCAAGTAATAGTTGAGAAGCCTCAATAAGGAAAATAAAAACATAATTCTGTCTTTTTCTCTTTTCAACGCTGACTTTTTTTTAAAAACAAGGCAAGGCAAGGCAATCTTTACTACAGTCTAATCCGATTGGGGACTGTAAATGCAAAAATAAAAAAAAGTCTGAGCTTATTCTGTATTCAGCTAAATAATCTGTGATTAGATCAATTGCAATTTGTCGTGCAAGGAAAATACATACACACACACACACACACACACACACACACACACACACACAAATACACGCACTCTTTTCTTTTCTGCTAAATTGGACCACAGTAAACCATGGGCTATGAAACTAAAGCTGGCAAAAATATTAGATTTTCTTGGTCAAGAAAATAACAGGCATTAAAAACAAGTAGTCTTTTGATTATTCACAATCAACAAAACAAAACAAAAATAAATTCAGAAGTTTAGCACCGATTATACAATTATCATTGCTTATTATTAAACTGCTAAGCAGTAAGGGTTGGGTTTGTGAAGTGATTGTGTTAATTAAGACTTGCTTAAGCATTTAGAAAGCTCATTAGGACATTTTCTTGGCCCATGAGTGTTTCAATTGTCTTGCTTTCATAAAATCCTTGTGGATTTAAACACTCTTCCATTAATACCTATCAATATTCCTTAATATCAGCTGCTTATTTACTAATTATTCCAAAATAGAACAATACAAATACAAAACATCTTCCTGAAAGTTCCCGGGAGTCTCTTGCACATTGATAGCGGCTGCCTGATGCCTGTAAATATGTACAATATTACAGAAATCGATTTTGTAAAAGAAAAAGAGAAAAACATTTCTAATAGTAGACACGCTCAGGAGAAAGCAATTGACAAGATTGTAGTTTTCTCTGTAGACAGGAATGGTGGAAAGTAACGATTTACATTTGCTCGCATTGCTGTAATTGAGTAGTTTTTGTGTACTTCTACATTTAAAGTAGTTTTTAAGATCTGTAATTTTACTTTGACTATATTTGGTAAAAGTGCATAACTTATATTAAACTAGTCATGGACTGCATTCTTTTATTTACCTTTAATTTGTAAAGGTGTTCCTTCAATTAAAAACAACTAATTTGAGATTTATATCTCCTCTGGACAGATTTTTCAGTCAACCTCTTTCTGTCTCTTGAATTCATCCATGAGTTCAGTGTACTTTCTGTAGTTCAGTAAGACTGCAGTGTCCTAAAGCACAATGGTAGTGTCCAAAAAAAGAGAATACAAATTGCACTTCACTTCCTCAGCAAATATTTTGTTTGCCTGTGGTAAATAATTGTAAAGGACATGTTGAGGTGACTATTGGGCAGTAGTGGTCCAGTGGTTAAGGCTTGGGGTTACTGATCATAAGGTTGGGGGTTCAAGCCCCAGCACTGCCAATATGCCACTGTTAAGCCCTTGAGCAAGGCACTTAACCCTATCTGCTCCAGGGGCTTCTTGACAAGCTGGGATATACAAAAGCCGTTCGTGAAGAAACCCCAGCCCGCCTGCCTCAACAACTACCGCCCTGTAGTCCGTCCTGACCTTTGAAACACCGGTCAAAAACTTCATCACAGCTTCACTGTCTGGACACACTGGTTCCACTACAGTTTGCGTTCTGCCAAAACGGCTCTACTGAGGACGCCATTACACATCTTCTCCACCCAACGATGAGCCACCTGGACTGCAGAAAAGGGAATTATGCAAAAATGCATATTTTTTGATTACAGTTTAGTTTAACACCATAATTACGTAATCATAATTAAGTTGGAGGTCTTGGGAGTCAGCCTGCCCCTGTGTGAATAGATCGCCAACTTCCTGAAAGACAGACCACAAGCCGTACGGGTGGGCAAGCACACCTCATCCTCCCTCACCCTCAGCACTGCATGTGACTGTGCACACATGTGACTGCCACTTCCAACTCCACCACCCTCATCAAGTTTGCTGACGACACTGTTGTGGTGGGCCTGATTTCCAACAACGACGAGATGGTGCCAGGAGAACAATCTTCTTCTGAACGTCAGCAAGACTAAGGAGTTAATAGTGGACTTCAGCATGAAGCAGGAGCAACCGCTACCAACCGCTAAACATCAACGGGACCCCAGTGGAGAGAGTGGACAGTTTCCAGTACCTTGCTGTTTACATCATACAGGAACTGTTAGCTGAACGTACCATCATCACCAAGCCCCCTGACCTGCACGACATCTACAGCATGCAGTGCCGAACCAGGGCCAGGAACATTGTGAAGGCCCTCAGCCATCCGCAGGCCATTCGGAGTTTAAACCAGGAATCACCTAGCACCTAGTACTGGGACTTTTCTCTCTGTCTCACTTTCTTTGCTGCACAATTATTTTCATTATTTGCACTATTGGAATGTCACATTAACTTTGGACTGGCACAGCACAGTGTCACTTTAAAACCAGCACATGGACACTTTAATAAAAATATGAATAATTATATAATATTATTACTAATATATTATACAATATTTTATTTCATTTATTTTTACTTTACTTTATTCCTTTTTTATTTTTATATTGTATTTCTATTTTTCATGTTTACATGTTGGATAGTCGTAAAAAAGCATTTCACTACATGTTGTACTCTGTATGAATGTGTATGAGACAAAATTTTAATTAGAATTTTTTAACAGGTGTCATTCATTTATTAGAATAGCTAACATTGCTAGCTAGATAGCTTTTAAGAAGCTAATTTATTAATGCCCTTTGTGATAAGGCCAAATGATGGAATTAGCTTTTGCAGGGTGGGATGTCTGCCTATATATTTCGAAACAAAATAAATAACTACTTTTTTACTTTTCTTTCTAAATATTTTCTTATATCAGTAGTCATGTCTGGTCGATCACGAGCATGAAAAATGCATTTATTTGTGCAACCCATTGGCCGATGAGATTATCAGTGAAATAGCTAGTAACGTCTGAGTTATACCTCCAGGACTCCATGTTCCTGTTTCTGTAGCTAAAGCCAATTTTAACAGGTCTCGCAGCTCTCGCTTTCTCTTGCCATGTGGCCACAGGGAGGGATTATTATTTCTCATTTACTCAGCATGATAGCAAAAAAACAGGGTAATCAAACAGAAAATGACAGGTTTTACTTGATGTTTATATGTGACTGTAGCTTGGCTGCATGTTAATGGCTGTTTGCAGTTATGTTAGCATACTGTAATTAGCTGTAAGTGAACTTTAAAGGTTACTCTGCAATTTTAAGAAGATTTTTTTTTTAAGCAGGAAGCATGCCTAATTTAATACCTGGAAATTATTTAATACAGTGCCTAGACAAAAATAAAAGTCGTACAACATGATTCTTGAGTGACTGGAAATTGGTTAAGAACTGTCCAGTGTATTATTAAAACCCTGAATGATAGCAGCGATCTGTCTTAGCAAAAGAAATGTATATACTGTAGTAAGAGCATTTCTATATGCACAATGCAGTGAGAACTTACAGAATTGAGGGTAAATAGCTGTGTGGTCACAAGAAAGCCATTAAAAAGGCGTTTAAAAATGCTCAGAAGCATAACGATTGGCATTGTAAACAATAAAAAAAAGCAAAAATGTGGACTGATAAGTTTAGATTTACCCTATTCTAAAATGATCGGCTTCTCAGGGTAAGAAGGGCAGCACATGGTGCCTACTCTACAAGCATCGGGAGGTAGTTTTTGATCTGGGGCTGCTTGAGTGAGTCTTGGGTCACACAGCACAGATATATTCCAGGATGTCAATGTCAACATTCATCAAACTCAAATTGTGCTTGAGTGGTTCAAGGAGCATAAGGAGTGAATTGGTCACCACAGATCCCTGACCTTAACCCCAGTGAAAATCTTTGGAACATTTGGGACATGCTGGAGAAAATGTTATGGAATGGTTTGATTTTCTGCTCTCAATACAAGATAAAAAATAATGCCACTTCAGATGGAAATAAATGTTGTGTTACAAAGATGTCATCCAAGAAAGCCACTTGTTAATGACTGGTTAGACTAATAAAAAAAAATCCTTAAAAGTATAAAACAAGTGGCATGTGAAGCAATGAAAAAGGTCATGTGGTCTGAAGAGTCTAGATGTACCCTATTCTAAAATCATGGATGTGATGGGGGAAGAAAGGAAGCCCATGGTGCCTACTGTACAAGCATCTGGAGGCAGTCTTCAATCTGGGGCTTCTTCAGTTGAAGTTTTCACCGGAGAACCATAACCTTAACCCCAGTGAAAGTCTTTGGCACATTTGGGGCATGATGGAGAAGACTTTATCGAGTGGTTTCGATTCTCTGCTCTCAAAACAAGGTGTCAGCCAAAAATAATGCAACTCGGAATGGAAATAAATGTTGTTGTGTTGCATAAGGTTGGTGAAGCATGCCATGCCATGCATGACAAATATGCCCCATAATCAAAGGCAAAGGCGGTTCAACAAAATATTACAGTGCAAGGCTTTTTTTGGCCAGGTGCTGTATATGTATAAGTAAATACTGGTACAGTGGAGATCTATTTGTCCACTTGTTCTAACTGATCAACTTTACATTATTTTATTAAGAAACCTTTTTTAACCTTGATGTTCAATGTCTCTTCCATGGTGAACTATTCTATATGACACAATCACTCACAAAATCTTTTGAAGAAGATAAAGAACATCCCCAACACACGCTACCATTTCAGCGACAATGCAGTGCTTAAAAGGAAACACTCGTCCAACAGTGGTGGACAGTAACAAAGTAAATGTAATTCGTTACTATAATTAAGTAGCTTTTTCAAGCATGTGTACTTTTCTGAAGGGTTTCCATTTGGAGAGACTTTGACTTTAACTCCACTACATTTCAAAGTCAAATATCTTACTTTCTTAATCAACTGCATTTCACAAAATCAGTCGTTCCTTTTTAGTTATGAGTGGTTAGAAACTTCACTTGCCAAGCACGCAGTGATAAGAGTAGAGTGCGTGCTCTGTATTGAACTTGTTTTGATTGTCACTTGGTGGTATCTACTTAGCACGAACCTACAGTTCAGCATCAGTTCAACAGCAAGCAGAGCATTTAGAGAGTAATACTACTGACTCTAGTAGTAGTGTCTAACCTTGAAGTAGTTGAAAAGAAGGTTTTGGTCTCATGATCATTGTAATAGATATCAATCAGTGTTTGACTCATCAATATAATTCTATTAATAGATCGGTGTGCTGAGAGTAACATTAGAGTCTTATCACATAACCTGGGTTGATTAAGCAAAGAGTCTGGTGTCAGAAATTATAATAGGAACATTATAACCATTATAAATCATAGTACTTTGGATTCTTAAGTACATTTGAATGCAAATACTTTTTTACTTTTCAATTACTGGAGTAATTGTGTATCACTAATTTTACTCAGGTAAATGGTTTGTGTACTTTGTCCATCGCTGTTGTCCAATTAATATTTGCTCTACTGCTAAGCGTAATGAAGCAGGGCTTTAAAGACAGCAACAGATTAGATTGCAGTCAAAGGTAAACTTTCTATGTCAGTGTTCATTGAACTGAACCAACAACCACGTTTAAAACTAGGTGGATATACAGTAAAATATACAATAACCTGGATGAGTGAAAACCTTTCCAGATTTAAATAAAATCTCCTTCTTCCTCTTTCAGTGGACCATTTTTACTTTTACTTACTCATTTTTTCAATAACACTTGGTAAAAGATGAGGGCGGAGGAAAGCAGATCTCAGAAAACAGCATGCCCATGTCAGGAAGCTGTCAGCCAGACAGGGTTAATGAGGCAATGAAGCAAGACATGTCTCTGTGAGGTCTGGGGAAGATGTGTGTGTGTGTGTGTGTGTGTGTGTGTGTGTGTGTGTGTGTGTGTGTGTGTGTATGTGTGTGTGTGTGTGTGTGT
>JAAIIK010000053.1:3981878-3992587 GCA_014706435.1 Silurus glanis | reverse complement strand
ACACACACACACACACACACACACACACACACACACACACACACACATTCATTGAAACGTTTTGCTCAAATAACTGCTGCTAGGCCACCAAATGTTGACATGTACAGTATTCATAAGGACACTTTACTTTACTTTACTAACACACATTTACTGTGCTGGTCTCTGCTACTCTGTCACTGTGTTGTCTGATTTGTCCGTTGACATCTTGTCAATTTCATCCCAGTGGCACCTTGACTCACTTAATAACTGAAACAACAGTGAAGCTGAGATAGAAACATACCTGCCAACATTTGGGTACCAAAATCCGGGAGACCAGGGTGGGTGGTCTGTTACGTCATTTTTCCCACCGTGTTGATATTAAAATCAGTGGAAGCTGTGTACATAGCTTCAAGATTAGAAATTAAATTCTTATTTTTTTTTATATTCAGCTGTTGTTGAATTTACATGTTTTTTGCTGGAGCACCACCTGACTCTTCTTCTTCCATTGCTACCACTGATGCTTTATTCAACTTCCCACGTCTACTACTCGTGTGAATACAAACAGTGCAACTGGGGTGTAGGTTGCCAGGTTGAGGTCGCAAATGGTTTGAACCTTGATGCCTTGATCCCAATCAAACCAGTGGTTTTAACCTTGATGCCAACTTATACCATTCTGGTATAGTACAATTCTCCTCTCTATCTCAACATGGCATTTCTACCTGCATGTTTGCTGGATGTTTTTTTGTATTCCACACCATTCTGTTGAAACTCTAGAAACTTCTAGAAATGCAAACTACTCAGACCAGCCTATTTGGCACAATGCAAAGTTCCCTATATTCAGAGTTGATAGTTTGATCTGATTATTTTAAAGTGCCTGTGTGTATGTCATGACTTTTTGGTCGGCGGATTTTTTTTTGTGAGACTGGGATTTCAGTATTCTCTGGACCACCACCTTCAGACAAATGTTCTTACCTTTACAATAAAAGAAACCTCAGATGTGTACAAAAAAAAGGAAATCATGTTTATTTTTCTTTGCTGTCAAATGTAATAGGATGTAACATAAATGCAAAAAAATGGTTTGAATACAAAAAACAGGAATCTTTCTGTCGATATTTATAGCTCAAGACATAAATGTGCACATGACGTATTATGGTCACAGCTAGCCATCAGACAATGGCACCAGATCTGGTACTTTGTTTGAGCCGATATCACACAAGAAAAATGGCCTTAATTTCAAGGTCAGAATCTGAGACATGTCTCTCCTTTTTTTGTTTGTTTTGATTTTGCCAAACTCTGGCCTGTAGGTCTTAGTTCCTTAGTGCCTCTATGTTGATGTGCACCCTTTAATTATAACTCCTCATTACTTACACTGAATACAGTCAATCGTATTTACACTTGACCACAAGTTCCAGGACCAAGCATTATCGCAATCTCCAGCACTAAACCAATGTGATACTAAATGATCTCGGAAGGATTTTAAGGCTGCTGCATTTTAACCCCAGGTTTTTCCCTGACACAAGAAGCCAAGCATAAATACAGAAGATAAGGTGCAGTTGTCTTTTAGTCGGCTTTTGGTTTATAATGCGCGTACGGTGTTCCACTGTTCCAAGCGTTCATACGTTCAAGATCGCTCACTTGAAAAATTGGTTTTGAAAAAAATGCAACTGCTCTCAGGCTCCATGCCAAACACAGAGTCCTATGCTGAAAATTACAGCATTTTAGAAGCCATTAGCAAATTAATTATCGAGTCAATTAGCTACTGATAAGTGCCTGCATCCTTTAGGTGTCAAGGTTAGCTCACGCATTTTATTCACTGTTAATTGGATAGGTAAGAAGGATTTTTTTTTTTACTACTTCAACAAGTCATTGAAGCCATTAAAGCGTTTAATAAAGTGAATACTGAGAACTGAGATATTTGGCTTGTGAATTCTTAATTAATGAAGAGTTGCGTTAGGAAGGGCATCCATCGTAAAATGTGCCAAATAAAATATGCGGATCACAAACTTAAATTTCATACCGGATTGGTCGAGGTTACCAACAACAGCCACAGGTATTGTAAGCCAACAGGGTACCGGTGGAAATTGGGCTATTGTTGGCCAAAGGAGGAGAAGGAGAGAGGGAAGACAAGAGGGAGAGAGTGGAGATTGAGGTTGGTATTTTAAATGTTGGTACTATAACTGATAAATGGAGAGAGTTAGCTGATATGATGGAGTGGAGAAATGTAGATGTGTTGTGTGTTCAGAAGACCAAGTGGAAGGGGAGTAAGGCCAGGAACATTGAAGGTGGGTTTAAATTGTTCTATCATGGTGTGGATGGAAAGAGAAATGGTGTAGGGGTGATACTGAAGGAAAAGTACAGTAAGTGTGTAGTGGAGGTGAAGAGAGTTTCTGATGAACGTGAAGTTGAACTGGTGATGATAAATGTCATCAGTGGCTATGCTCTACAAGTGGGTTGTGAGATGGAGGAGAAAGAAAGATTCTGAAGCAAGTTAGATGAAGTGGTGGAGAGTGTACCTAGGAATGAAAGATTGCTGATTGGGGCAGATTTAAATGGGCATGTAGGTGAAGGGAACAGAGGTGATGAGGAGGTGATGGGTAGGTATGGCTTTAAGGAGAGGAATGTGGAAGGGCAGATGATGGTAGATTTTGCTAAAAGGATGGAAATGGCAGTGATAAATACATATTTTAAGAAAGAAGGAGGAGCATAGAGTGACCTATAAGACTGGAGGAAGGTGCACACAGGTGGACTATATTCTATCTAGGAGATGCAATCTGAAGGAGATTGGAGACTGTAAGGTGTTGGCTTACAGTCAACACCTTACAACCTGAAATGGCTTTGAGCCATTTCAGGTTGACCGACAAGGTCAGACAGAAGTCTCCATGGACTATGATGTTTGCAGATGATATTGTGATTTGTGTAGCTAGACAGCATCGGAAGGTGGTCTGTAGGATGGTTTTGTAGGTGAAGAAGAAAAAGAGGAGGGTGAGGACTGAAAAAAAGATAAAATGGTGGAAACTAAGACTGTAGTGTGAGATTCAGGGAAGAGGTCAGACAGGGGCTTGGTGGTGGTGAAGAGGTGCTGGTGCTGATTATTTGCTTTGAGAATGTTGATAAAGAAGAATAGAGAAGGTCAGAAGGAGTTGCATTGTGTGTTTGTGGATTTAGAGAAAGCGTATGACAGGGTGCCGAGAGAGGAGTTGTGGTATTGCATGAGAAAAGTCAGGTGTGGCAGAGAAGCATGTGAGGGTGGTGCAGGACATGTATGAGGAAAGTGTGACAGAAGTGAAGTGTGCAGTAGGAACGACAGACTGGTTCAAGGTGAAGGTTGGACTGCATCAAGGATCGGCTTTGAGCCATTTCCTGTTTGCAGTGGTGATGGACAGGTTGACCGACAAGGTCAGACAGAAGTCTCCATGGACTATGATGTTTGCAGATGATATTGTGATTTGTGGCGAGAGTAGGGAGCAGGTTGAGAAAAGCCTGGAGAGGTGGAGGTACGTGCTGGAGAGAAGGGGAATGAAAGTCAGTAGTGTTAGAGAAGTGAAGAAATAAGTGCAAGCAGGAATGAGTGAAGAAGAGTGGTAGGAGTAATTGGTGATAGAAGGGTATCAGCAAAAGTGAAAGGGAAAATTTATAGGACTGTGGTGAAACGACAGGAAAAAAGACAGGAGGTGGCAGACTTGAAGATGTTGAGGTTTTCATTGGGAGTGACAACGGCTAGACAGGTTCAGAAATGAGTTTATTAGTTGGACTGTATATGTAGGACGTTTTAGAGACAAGGTGAGAGAGGCAAGTTTTAGATGGTTTGGACATGTGCAGAGGAGGATCATTGGGTATATTGGTAAAAGAATGCTGAGGATGGAGCCACCAGAAAGGAGAAAAAGAGGCAGATGTAGAGGACAGGGTAGTATGGAGACAGATGACCCCTAACGGAAGCAGCCGAAAGAAGAAGAAGAGGAAGAATCATTGCCTTGTTCATGGTAATTATTGTGGTCACTCTTTTGTTCTACGTTCAATAATAGGTTCATATTTACGAATATTCATATTCCACCTCAGGGGAAAGATTTCTAACACTTCTGCTGATTAAGTTTTGATTTATATTATTGTGTTATAACACAATTAATTTTACTTATAGCAGACTTATTGACTATATACTTTTTTATGTATTTATTCTTTTGTATGCTTTTATTATTATTATTATTATTATTTTTGCTTGCTGTGTATGTACTCTGAACTGCTCTGATATGCTTTACTTTATCTATACAATATCTGCTGCAATGTCTTTATGTGGCTGTGCTTCTGTGTTTTGATACAGCCTTTCATATAGCACCATCTAGTGCCCAAGAATCACTTCTGTCTGCTCCATCAGCAGCACTGTAAAACCTATTACCTGCTTTTATATATATTTTTTATTTCTTTTTCAGTCCAAAGCAGTTTTATCTGGACTGCAGCTAATTGGGAACAACTTCACCATACAACAAGACAATAAACAAAAGCGTACTGTACGTGCAAGCTCTGTAAGAGTTTTTTTAAAGAGCAAAAAGCCAGCCGGAGTGTTATCTATCAAGTAATGTCCTGCCGAGTCACCACTGCTAAATCCTTTTGATCTGCTCTGGGATGAACTGGATCACAACATCAGAAAGAAATATCTAGCTAGTAAATACGTCTTTGGCATGTTTTAAAAGAGACATGGCAAAGTATTTCAGCTGAAGGTTTGGAGAAACAAACTGTCCAGATACCAAGAGTGTGTAAAGCTGTTATTCAAGCTAAGAAAAGATTTTATGAACCACAATTCTCTTTTAATCTTAAACAGTCACAAAGCCCAATTAAACACACTAACTGTCTAAAAGCAACTACTGCTTACTGATTTAGTTTGCATTTTATTTTTTATACAATAATTAATGCCAGTAATTAAATAATCACTGATTCATTCATGAACTTGGTTCTGTTTGCTAAAATTCCTGTAATATCAATATTTGAAATATTTTTCATATCTGTAGGCAAAATATATATATATAATTTTTGCAGAGTTTCTCAGTGGTGGACAGTAACGAAGTAAATGTAATTTCTGTGTAATTAAATTGTACAATTTTTTTCAGTACTTGCTTTGTAATTCGTTACTGTTTTTTCACGTATTTGTACTTTACTGAAGTATTTCCGTTTGGGAAGACTTTAACTTCACAACATTTCAAAGTAAAAAATCTTACTTTTTACTCAACTACATTTCACAAAATCAGTCGTACCTTTATATATATATATATATATATATATATGACTGTATTTAGGACCCCCTTCACTTTTTTCCTATTTTGTAATGTTGCGTCTTGATACTACAATTGTTCAAATTAATTTTTAATAAATTGGAAAATATATAATATTAAATAATAATATAATGTGTCAGCATTCTCAAAGAAACAAATGCCTTTGACTAATCAGTCATTATTTTTGTTATTTATTGCCTTCATCAATCACAAATCTGGTTATTTGTTAATGTAATTGAAAAAAGGCAATCTTTAAAAAAAACTTTAAAGAAATTCCCAGTACTAAATCTTACTGAAAGTTCTCGGGAACTCAGGAAACTCTTTCATTAAGTGAAACGTTGTCAAAAAAAAAAAAAAAAAAAAAAGTCCAGTCCCATAAATCTCACTATTGTAAGCAACAACTCCACACTTACACCACTGTTGACAGAGGAGGAAGAGTTAATTAAAATGACCTCTGTGGAGAAATCTGAGCGGGGAACATTCCAGAAGGATATCTGCTCTGCAGCTTTGTTAATATTTGATGGCTTGCTGTCGTCAGCTCTCTCGAGAACCCGTCTGCTCTTAAAATTCTAATTAGACAGCAGAGATATAGCTGTGATAACTCAACGTGTAAAGGATATTATGCGACAAAAGCATGACTCTGGTGACATAGGGAATAATTTAGTTAAAACAAACATATATATATATCTGGTCCCATAAACATAATGGTGAATGTTTTGTATTATAATGTTCTCCCCAGTCACCAGGTCTAATTAAAAAAAGGGCACCTTTACAAATCTGACACATCTGTAGCAAATTTGTGATGCAAACATGTAAAATCCATGCCTCAAGGAACTAAAACTAAGTTTGCACTGGGATTTCCATAGACACATATCTTTTTTCCTGTCTGACCCCACATTAGTTGTCTTTTCATTTATGTACTTTAAATTCTATTGAGCTGTTGCACGTTTGAGAACGAAACACGACCCGATCTTTAGACAGTGAAAACAGAGCCGTCTCTAATGGAGGATGCGGATGTTGATGCTGATTGTAGCTTCTCCGATTCTGCCCCTGGATGGAAATCCAAGTGGCCCTTCTCTCTGCCAGTCTGGCCCTCTATCGATCTGACCTAGAGGTCTGTTAAATATCCTCTCAGCCGATCAATGCCCATTCAACCACTGGCAAAACTTGAAATGCTCTGAGCATCCTAACACACCAATAATTAGCTAATGTAGCCAAGCGCTCATCGTTGCTTGTAGTGCTCTGCTGATGCCAATAACGTGATTAGCATGGATAAACACGCATCATTGACGGACTAAGTAAGCGGATAAATGTGCAAGACGATACATCATGAGGCTTTCTGGCAAGCCGCTGCACTGTTATAGGAGCCGGCAATGCTTTCAAGACACTGTAGCTGTGGAAGTGGGTCTCATGCATATGCTTTCAGATCATCTAAATAAGATTTCCAGCAAGTGCATTATGGATCTCAGAGGATGTAAAGCCATTAACACAGACAACAGTCTGTTTTTAATCCTCCCTGTATACACTTACCCAAGTGGGTCTATCTTTTATTTAAGCTCAGGAGCGTTTATATAAACACAATTCTTTAAACGGGAATGCTAGTATGCCCTTTACCACACTGCCCACCATTTAATAATTCAACCCTCAAAGGGTGTTTTGCAGAAAGGAACAAACGAATAACGTGCACCTTGGTATCAGTGCCTCTTTTCACAGCTTGATCATTTAGCACTGTGCCAAACAAGACGCGTTTTCTCGAAAGACATTTGTAACTTCCATAAGCACTCAGTTGAAACTTTTTCCATTTGCAGCTGCGTCTGATGCCCTCTTAAAAACCCTTTTGTATGCAAACCTCTGGCGTCACCCGATAAAACTGAAAGCTTTCTGCCAAACTGGTGAACTTCTGCAGAGCTGATGATGTGTAAATGGAAAAACTGACTTTCACCTTTTGGGGATGCAAATCATGCTGTTTTTTTTTTTTTTTTTTCTACAACGTTAAATAGAAAGCCATAAGACTGGTTGTTAAATGGCTAATCGCATATTATATAAAGCGATTATTTTACGCTTAAGGTCTACGCATTATCAACCTACAGTTTTACAGTGTGTAATAGTAAATCTGTTAATATAGCCCTTGGAAAAACACCACTGATTATTGTAAGTGTTAATCATTTTCACAATCAAAGTTTCAAGAAGTTACTTTGCAATTCTAGGCTTTTAGAGAAGCAATAAACAGACCGATTACCATAAGCAAAATGCCACACCATATGATTATCAGTCACAAGGCCCCCTGTTTCAATTAAAGGATCCTGTCGTTTCTCAAAGACAAACACTGCATGTAGAATTAATAACTACATGGCTCCTCGTATTTGCTTTAAAATTTCATATTCAATTTCTCCAGCACTATTAGTGAAATTAAATCAGAAGACACTGAGGAAAACAAACAAGAGCTGCTCTTCACAATGGCTTTAGGTTCGGACCTTCATTTATTCTCCTACCTCTCTCCAGTGCTCAGGACCACAATCCGCTCCAGCAAATTTGCACTCCAGGAGCATGTCTTCCATGCGATGCCGCGTCCGGTTAAAGAACTCGGCCATGCTGAAGCGGGCACCCTGGCGATCAGGCTCAGGGGCAAGCTGAAACCCAGGGGCCATGTTGTCTTCATACCCTATGAGGGGCCCCATAAAGAGCAAGTCACTGTAGCTCATCTGGGACCGACGGAAGGTGTTGAAGTTGCACATAGTGATGGCTGGGAAGGTCATGTTGGGTGCTTCGCGCTCATCCAGCATGGTAACATGATCATATTGCACGTAATAGGCGATGCGGTCACCCACCTGGATCAAGAAGAGAGTGAGGGCTGCCAGAAAGGACACTGCCCAGAGACCCTGCCTCACCCCGAACTTCTTATTCTCCACAAAGATGTGGTTAGCACCGTGAAGGGAACAACCATCGAAAAAGTTTGCCAAGTCAATGTTAGGTGGGTCTTCTTCTTCCTCCTCCTCGTAAATCTCCAGCTCATCACCGTCTTCCTTATATTGCCCTGGGTCGCTGTCGCCGCTCCGCATTACCCGTTTGTAGTGGTCATCAAAGCTGCCCGCATAAGACCCCCCAGTGGGCTCGTCCCCTGTCGTAACGGAGATTGTACATGTAATTCGCACCATGATTACACTGGTCTATCTTCAAGAACAATGGTCCAGATCAACCGAATGCTTGCTTCCAGTAGGGACGGGTCCACCACAAAATAGACGGCTTTTGAACCAAAGAGCAAAGATATATACAAATAAATTAGTGCTCTTCGACAGGAACTTGAAAAGCAACCAGAATTCCCAGCTTGATGACCTTTCTTATTAAAAGACAATGACACAGAGGAATGTCCAAAATGAACTGTAGCGCAGAAAAGTTCAACTATCCCTATCTCGGTTTCGCTCAGGAGACCATTCTATTCGATTCTTCCAAAAAAATTGTACCTGATCAATCTTGCTGCAGGAATGACTCAGAACTCAGAAGGTCACGCTACCAATGAGTCTAGAGGCAGAAACCTTTTAAAAAGAATGAACATGAAAAAGTCGCCAACATGTTCCTCTTCTCAGATCTGAGCATCTGAGGAGGAGATTTAAGGTTGGGATGAGTATTTCTTGCCCCTCCACACCCATACTGATACATTATACTCCCATCAGGCCCTGCCACTGCTGCACTCAATGCATGATGTCAGAACCTGATCATCTTTCTTGCTTTTTCACCAGAGGATATGTGCCTTTTTTTTTTATGTGTCAATAGATGTAATTGCTAAAAGTTGCTGAAATAAAAGTTTAGATTGATTTAGATCATTCAAGCATAAGGCGGCTGATAGAGCTGACCTTCAAGCACATTACTGATAAATTAGGTTACCACTTTTGCTAAGAATTAGTCCATTTGCACAAATATATGTGGTATGGGATGTTGGTCATTTATTGGTGTCTTTGTGACAAAGAAATGTACTAACATGGTTATATTTATGCCTGACATTCCTTCATATTTCATACAGCAATAAAGCATTGTGGGTAATGTTGGAAAATTGAAACATAAGTTTATAAGATTTTTCCTTTAAGTAATGGGTCTCATCTCTATAATTGCAGTCTATTAGAAGGTTGTTGTTTTCAGTCTGATATACAGATTTGTTTGTACAGTGTGCTTCATTCTGCCAAGCTATTTTATCTCTTTCATTATTTTCCAGATATTTAATGTCCAGCTTACTTAGAGTTGTACAGATTTACATGAATTCATTTAGCAAATGCTTTTAGCTCTCAGCACACACAGGGTTTGTTGACTTTGGCCAAATCAGATAGTCGGAGGATTATTTTTCGAAGGACAAAAAGTGCAAGCCAAGGAAACTGAAGCTTCTCTCAAGGCAAACAAGCTTTGTGTTAGGAAATTAACAGTCTGGCTATGAGCACAGTTTAAATCGAGACAGTTTGGTTTTGTTACCACAATGATAAAATCTGATTAATCCAGCTGCACTCTAATACTAGTTTTAGTAATAATGTTAACCTAGCTATTAATAATAGATATGTATTTAATCTATTTGATTTTTTTCATTATTGTTTATTATCTCTTTTCGTTTTGTTTTACAAAAAGTTTTATCCGTGTGTAGTCGACATGGTGCCTTGTTTAAGGATGGCTCTCCTGAAAATAAATAAAAGTATTGGGGAACTGTTACCACACAGTTAGAGGCACACAATTGTATTGGAATGTCTTTGGATATGTAAGAATTTTGTACGTTTCATTTCACTTTAACTAGGAGACCCAAATCTGTTCTAGCATGACAATTCAACCTGTGCAAACTGAGCTCCTGAAAGAGTTAGTTTACATGGGTTGGAGTGAAAGATCTTGAGTGACCTGCTACAGAACTGTGACCTCGACCCTATTGAACACCTTTAGGATGAATGTGAACGATGACTAAACGCCAGACCTCCTCACCTCACCTACATCAGTACCTGACTTTACTAATGCCCTTGTAGATAAATGAGCACAAATCTCCACAAGCACACCAAAGTCTAGTGGAAAATCTTTAGGTTAATATAACAGTATATGGGGACGAAATATGGAATGGGATGTTCAAATGTCACATAACAAGCGTATGCTCATGTGTCCACAAACTTTTCCATATAGTGTATGTAGTATGAACTTAAAAACTTTGTATCATTACTGCAAACATTTTCCTTAAAAAAATAAATGAATAAATTCTAATCTATTTTTGAAAGAAAATTTCCCATCTGAAGCATTCAGATTGAAAAAAACTAAGTCATCGAATGCATCAGAGGATCCAATATCTTTTTCATTTCAAACCCACAATGTAAATAATCCTTTTTTGTAAAAACAGGTTGCATCTCAATGTGATTTTTCAGTGATACTTAATATACCTCAGATCTCCGATTTTAAAAAGGACCCAAAACAACCAATTTTCCATCAATATTTTATGTTTTTTTAAATGCAAAT
>JAAIIK010000053.1:3954448-3973821 GCA_014706435.1 Silurus glanis | reverse complement strand
TGTGTGTGTGTGTGTGTGTGTGTGTGTGTGTGTGTGTGTGTGTGTGTATGTGTGTGTGTGTTCCCTAAAAGTAATGATAGACCATGATCTAGGACAACATTGATGTTTTTGTCAGGCGGAAGAACGTACCGGAAACCGAAGTGCAATTCACGAATTTTTTTAATGAATAACAAAGGGCAAAGGCAGAAAACGGCAAACCAGAACGAAACTCCAGGTTTAAATAAACCTGGTGACTGCTATGACTAGAGAGAGTTCTAAGAACTAAACAGAGTCCTGCAAACAATGATAAACCAAACCAGAAATGTAGCATCCGTAGCTTGGGTAGTCCGACAATGTTCATCAGCCTAAACTGTAGAACGGACAATGAGCTGGTGGGGGAACGGCGGTTATATAGTGTGGAGGCTGATGAGTGCCAGGTGCAGATGGTTAGTAGGTAGGAGAGCTGCTTGAAGTGATAGGTGGGTTTGGTGAAGGTGTGGCTGGTGGATCCCTGACAGTTTTCTAACCTCCTTCATTTATGGTTACTGCTCAAACACGGTATTAGTAAGTTTAACACCAGTATGTCAGGGCATAGAAGTGTAATGCATGATGCTAGTGTAAAGGCCGGTAAAGAAGCAGGAGGAACAGAACGGTAGAAGATGAAGGTCGGTCTTTAGGTTGAAGTGTGATGTATTGACAGTGAATGAGAGTTTCTGCTGTTTTCCCTTCTGTCCGTCTCTCCAGCTCAGCCTTGATAACCGTGCCGGACCCCTTGTTACCATGGAGACCTGACAGCCAAGGGAAGGATGCGCAAAGGCATAGTATTACAGAGATACATGGCCAAAAAGTTGTACTTCAACACGCAGGCACTATGCTAGTGAAGATGTCTAAAATGACATGATAGCTAATGCAAATTTAATGTCATTGTCCAAACCATTAGCTATTCCTATGTAAGATCCTCTTTGAAACATGTAACTCCTTCCCATACACAAACACACACTGTCTACTGTAAACTGATTGTGTACGATTTGCACCAAAGAAGCAGATCAAACACAGCCAACCATAAAAATAGCCAAAAGAAACAGAACTGCAGGTGGAGAAACATATCTGGTTGTCTTGTCATATTTGCAGTGCTGAGTAACTGAAAGCCCTCACTGAGAGCTGTTTTCCCACTGGACAGCAGAGCGATGATAGTGCACCTAGCGTATCATGTGCAACAACCTCCAGCGAGGATAAGTGCACATAAAGTGGTGTGTAATGAACTAAAAACCTCTCACCAGCTTCACAAGATTCTGTTGTTCTGATTTCCTTCATATTCACATGTGCATACTGATGCCTGTAAATACCCAAGCAGATTGGAATAGTGAGAGCAGATTTGGTCACACCCACAAAACTCCATAAATGGCAAAGCACACAGGAGCACTGTGGTGATTAAAAGATACACATGGGCTCTTCCTCCTGTTATAGGGTGCCATTTCTTTTGCATTTCTTTTTGTTTATTTGTATCGATTTGTTTACGTTGCTTTCTTGCATATCATTAATATTAAATGACCACTAGATAAATGTTGACAAATGAAGTGTTCCATCTTTCGTATCATGAATTTGAATTGCTGTAGATTTGCATTTATAATGTAGCATTTTATAATTTATTTATTCATTAAATGTTGTACATTTGATTCAATTATAAATAGAGAGAGATTGTATGTGTGTCTGTGTGTGTGTACAAGAGATAGAAAAAGAGTAAGAGGAAGAGAGCGAGAGAGAGAGAGACAGACAGACAAAGTGAAAGAAAGAGATTAGAGAAAGTAAAACCCTGTACGATTCTCTGAAACATTTTGTTGAATATACTCTATATCTTGCACAAAAAACGAAATTTTGCAGCATTAGGATTTATCATTTCTTCAGGGTTCTGAAAGTACACAGGGTTTCAGAAGCTCTGTAGGAGGAGAGGCTGAGTGTCATGTAATGAGGTGAAAGGCAGATGCAAGTGCAAATATTCCTTTTATTTACATTGCTAGCAAGAACCAACACTGGCCCAATACAAAACAGTAACAAGCACAAAAGAAGGATACGAATCAGCTCAACCTGAGCATGAGCACTAGATGACAACAAACAAAAACAGCAACCGGAGAAAGACAAATATGAGACATGGTGCGAGGCGAGTCTATATAAAACTTTCTTTCGGCTTCTCCCATCAGGGGTCGCCACAGCGGATCATCCGCATGTTTGATTTGGCACATGTTTTTACGCTGGATGCCCTTCCTAACGCAACCCTCCCCATTTATCAGGGCTTGGGACCGGCACTAAGAGTGGCTGGGGTTTGTTCCCTGACCGGGGATCGAACCCGGGCCGCAGCGGTGAGAGCACCGCATCCTAACCACTAGACCACCGCGAGGTGAGCCTATATACAAGTCCTAATTAACAGATAACAGAATTCAGATGCAGACAGTCATGTGACATGAAACTTCTGGGATAAATTCACTGAATACAAGTTTACAAATAAAGAAATCACGGGCCAAATTTCCAATTATTCAGACTTTTCCATCCATATGGAGATATTTCCCAATGTGGCTGAATGGTAACAAATCTCCAAAAGCACACCAAAATCTATGTCAAATCAAAATCTTCTCAGAAGAGTTATTATAAAAGCAAATGGAGACTAATTGTGGAATAGGTTATACAGAAAGCAGATACAAATCCTATGGTACGGTGTCCAAAAACTTTTGTCCATATTAAAAAATAGTTAGCATTTTCAAATTTTATTTAATTTAAATGAAAGGAAAACAGGTTAACAAATAACCTTAACAAATAACCTTAAAGTCCTTAAAAAGGACAATGTTGATACCTTAATCCATCCATCCATCCGTTAAACTTATATATAAAAGGCACTATATAAAGGAAAAAAGAATGAGAAACTGCACGAAACAGAACCATTCAGAAAAAGAGAAGAGTATGAAGAGTTTAGGTTTATTTATCCAATATAAGATTGGGAGAATTAATGCAATCGGTTCAGTTTATGTCCACATAAAGTGCATTTTATTTAAATACTTCATTACAGTGCCTCAGTAATCACATGATGTTCTTATTGCTAATATGCATCATGTATATTATATTCCACCGACAAGAAAAGAAAACACTGGGAAGTTAATAAACTATTGTTTCCCCTTTTTTTTCTTCTGGTGGATGTTTAATATGTTTTTATTAGCCCCTATATATCATCTGCTGATCTTTCGAATATACAGTGGAACCCGGTTATGTCGCCGGCCTAGGGGACGCCAAAAAAAGCGTCGAGATAACCGATGATCGAGATAAACGAAAACCAATATGGCGGCAATATATTAACGTGCTTGAAATTTCTTGATGTACATGATGTGCGTTATTAAATGAGAACGTGCACGCACGTGTTTTTGGAGGTTTTTTTACACAACAGCGTTGCCGCGATTTGTTTGATTGGTCATGCGGATGGAGATAACCTGTAATGCGGATAAGGAGGCGGAAGCCGAAGTAAACGCAAACAAAGTTTATTGAGAATACTCAGGAGATAATCCACCAATACTTGTAGCGAAGCAGTAATATCCAGTGGTGCGCTCCGGGAGCGCGGTCCACGAAGTTCTGTGAAAGCAGAGACAGTTCGTGTAGAGAATCCACGGATCCGCGCTATGGGAAGGAGATAGGAGATAGAAATAGGAGATGGGATGAGTGAGTGAATGAGAGTCAGGTGTGTGTGATCAGCATGACTGCAACGAGCTCGCCCGCATGGGAGAAGAAGCAGGGTGCTTCGGGGGAATGGCGCCGCCGAAGGGCATTCCCCGAAGCATATATATATATATATATATATATATATATATGTGTGTGTGTGTGTGTGTGTGTGTGTGTGTGTGTGTGTGTGTGTGTGTGTGCTAATAGAAATATTAAAAGTAAATAATACATAAAGAGAGAATTGCTGGAATTAAGATCATTCACCTGGATGTACCTGTATAGGAGGTTATAAGAGGGGTTTTTTTTGTGGTGTTTTCCTACTCTCATTAATTTGCCAATGTTTAATTTCAGAAGTAATGATGAACAGGGGTTCAGCACTGAATGTGAAAGACTGCATAAATGAATAGTAACATGGCAATTTAAGAAAGATGTTTTTAAACATGAAATTGCAAGAAATTTGGGAATTTTTATCATCTCCACACAGATCTGCAATAAAATCAGACGTGATTCTGGAGTGAAGATCACTTGGTCTGGGCTTAGAAATTGTGGACACTGTGTCATCTGAGGAGAGAAAACTCAGTGTATGGTTCAAAAGCCAGTATTCTTGATGGTATGATGGTGAATTAAGGCACATGCCATGGGTCTCTTCTGTAAATGTATCATGAATGAAAAACACAGGTTTCAGAGCAACACATCTCATTCAGGGAAACCTTACTTATTTTATTATAACAATGATGTATTGTATGTCACATATTACCACAGCCTGCACTCCAGACCTGTTACCCATTAAAAAAACATTCATCACATTAAGAAACAAGAACTATGACAAATTAGGTCCTCAAACAGTTGAGCAGCTATATTAATATTAGCTGTATTAAGCAAAAAAGTGAAAAACATTTCGCTTTCAAATCTCAAATTTCAAATACGTTTGGGTTTGTGAAAGAGCTGATGATGAAACACAACGGTAAAGACGACTCCGTCACAACTATTTTTAAAGCATGTTCCTAACATCCAATTCAAAATGGCCGTATTGTTTTTAAAAATAAATTTTTCTGGTTTAGGGTCATCTAAAAAACAAAATGGAAAAAAAGTTTGTGGACACCTGTGCATAAGATTCATATGTGCTTTTTGAACATCCCAAAAAGTTCAATCTGTTATACAGTTGTACCGTATAACATATTATACAGAAGGTATACTGGTTGGCGCTTTTTTGTGTATTTTTTGTAATTGTCCTGCACTGTCCTGTTTGTCTGTTTGCATTGTCGTTTGTCTTGCACTGCTTGCGCTAGATTTCACACGATGCACTTAATGTGGCAAGGACAACATACTTTTGAGTCCTTAGCTCTGTGTTCTGTTATCTAGCGCTATGTTGTGTGATGTAGCTCTATGTTGTTTATGTAGCACAAGGGTCCTGAAGAAAGGTTCTTTCTTTGTACTGTCATTTCACTTTGTACTGCTTTAGGTACAGTATATACGGTTGAAATAACAATAAAAACTTCTTGAATGGATTCGACCTCAGTCCCCATTTGCTGTTATAATAATCTCCACTCTCTTGGGAAGATCTTCCACAAGATTTTGTCGTGTGCTTGTTGAGATTTGTGCTCATTCAGAGTTCTAATTCATCCCAAAGGTGTTTAATAGGAGGGAGGTCGTCGCACTATAACAAGCCACTCAATATCTTCCACTTCAACCCATGTTAAACATCTCTTCATGGAGTTGGCTTTGTTCAGAGGGGCATTATCATGCTGGAACAGGTTTGGGTCTTCTAGTTTAAGTGAAGAGGAAATGTAATGCTACTGCATCTAAAGACACACTATACAATTGTGTGCCTCCAACAGTTGTGGCAACAGTTTGAGAAAAAAAGAAACACATATGGTTGGAAAAGTCTAGTGTCCCAATACTTTTCTAAAGTCTTTGTGCAACTTTACCTTAAATACAGGGTTCAAATGATTTGCAAATCTGCATTCTGTTTTTACACAGCAGACCGGCAGGTCTCCGACTTTCACATCATTCTTAAATGCAAATGCAATTTATTTCTTTAAGAATGGTGCTAAATACTAAACAGCCAATAGGTTCTGAATCAAGTCTAACTCGATGTAACTAATTATTATACCACATTATATCTGTTAAAAGCTTGAATCTGATCGGTTAGAATTTGTTAGATTCTTGTAAATAACTGCAACTCCTACAGGATTAAAGTATTAATTAAAGTAGTGTAGCTTTTTATATGTTTATGTGAAATGTTTCTATAAAAGTTATGGAACTTAGTTATGACGAAGTTATGGTCTCCAGTGCCATGTAACAGTCTTGTAACAGTCAGATGTAAAGCTTTTTCTTTACTTTTTTTTTTTTTTTTTTTGCCTTACACTTTTTTTTTTCTCGGTTTTATGTTACCTGCTATATAATGGTTTATATCATGGTTTTAGGAACTAATTTAGTTTTGCAACACTAAATGTAATATGACATGAAATGAATGAAATGTCAATGACATTAGATGTCTTATAAATTGTAAAGATTATTATGGTATAAGGGGAGTACAACCACTTTGGAACATCCTGTTATAGGGTTATAATGAACATCACAGGTTACTGGTTTTTGTGCATTTGAAAAGATATTACTTAAACACAATTAGAATATTTAACTATAGAAAAGGTTATGAAGCCAAGTTGACAGTAAATCTTTAATAAGCTTTGAATAAAATACATCAAATTTCTTGAATGTAATGTAACAGGTTTTAAACTCTGGTTTGGCTTCGAATACGAAAAATGTGCTACATAATTACCCGCACAAATCAGCAGGTCTAATCACAGCGTTTTACACTTGCCAGCTGCAGCACAAAAGAATGAACATTTATTGATATGCTCAACAAGGGGTTCAGCCTTTTCAACCGCACACCAACACTTAGTGTCACCGAGGACTCGGAACATGCACGCATTACTGTATGTAAACAGTCTGGGAGCAGTTTTAGCAGTCAGCCCTGACAGCGTGACATTGGCTTTTAAGGGAAAAAACTTTTTTCGCACAATCCTTCATTAGAGTTCCTGCCGGAAATGAACGGCAGGTTCCTACGAGGAGAAACGTACAAACGCTGCTAGATGTGACAAAGCAGCAGGCAGAAGGCTTTAATGTGTAGCCGAAGCAGGCATGATGACTAGAGCAGGGAGTGCAGTGTACAAGTATTTGGCTGTAGAATGGGACATGGGGTTCATAAATCTTTGGTCTCTTGTGTCTATAAATGACACACTGCTAGGTCAATTTAAGTCAAGTGTATTTAGAAAGCCCTGAATCACAAAGCCTGAGCTTTAGAGCTCGCATCGAGGCCATGCCAAAACAATAAGGAACCATGGGAAGAGACAGCTCTAGGAGGCTGTCCCTGGAGACAAATCAGGGCTAAATTGGATCGGATCAAATTTTGCACAAATTAGTTTTAATGCAGTAAAAGGGCAAATGCAAATCACTGCAATAAATCCCTGGGATTAATCTAATGTCCATCAAATATGATCTCCTTACCTCCTTTTTTCTATGGAGATTTTTGGATTTACAGTGCTTTCTATGAACCATTTAAGTACTTCTTACTGTATGAGCATGTTAATTGGCTATGTTTAAAGCAGGAACACACTCAATGGCAAAAAAAAAACTCCAGTGTGATGCCCAGTTTCTTTCTGGCCACCTGGAAAATGCAAAAAAAAAAAAAGTGGACGTTATTAATGAAAAGGTTTCTAATTGAAATTTGATAACACATAGCAAGCTAGTTAGCTAGTTAATACAGGAAGTAGAGGGAAAAAACACAGTTTTGATGTAGAACATGAGGACTGCAATTCATCATGTCATTGGTAAGCATTTTTGGGTTTGCGTTAAAAAATTTTGGATATTATCTTCATTCATTCTGACAAAAAAAAAAAAAACAAATAATAGTATATACATAAAGGAACAAAAAGAAACAAACAACCATGAAGTTTGAACAATTATTAGTACAGTACAGTACAGTAGAGTGAAGCATGGTAATAGCAGCACTTTGTATTGCCAGATTGTTTCTACAGAGGTTGAAATTCTCGGTTAATGACGTAAAGTTTCACAAGGAAATCCAACACCACTGTTTAAACTTTTAAAATGTATTATTATTATTATTATTACATTTAACATTACACTATATTACATTTATTATTATGATCGCATCGGTTCTCATGCCATAAGTGGAAAGTGACTAGCATTTTTTTTTTTCTTACTCTGAGAGATTATACTACACTGGAGTTTGGAACAAGTCAAGTCAAGAGGCTTTTATTATTATTAATAAAAAAAGACTTCATTATTATTATTTTGATAAGTAATTCCACATATGTCCACTTATGTATGTCTTCCATCAAGACTAATTCATGACATCATCTAATTAATTAAACCATTAGCCTGATCCTTCTAAAGTACCAGAAATAAAAACAATATCCTTTTAGTAAATATTGTGGCTACTCAGGTTTCTTATCAGTAGATCAAAAACTGCTTGAGTGCATGTTTGCTAAAAAAATGGCTAGCATTATCGCCTATTAACAGGAACACAAGGTTAAGCTGTGTTTCTTCGTACATGCAATACGTAACATGAGAAAGTGGTAGATAATTAATATACCCTAATGTAAAACCACAAAAGAGGGGGTCTCAAGAGATAGCACATGAGCTTGCTGAAAGGAAAAGCCACCATGCTTTGAATGTTAATGTTGATAAGACAAAATGGTTCACTCAGTTGTCAAAGGGGTTTTGGTGTCATTTTTCTTATAAGAGTATTTGACTTGCATTTTGAACATCCCTTTCCACATTAGGCCTCATTTGCTCCATTCGTCTGAGAAAATGTTCCATAAGATTTTAATGAAGTGTGATTTTGGAGCTTTTTGCTCATTCAGCCACAACTGTCCTATTACTTTTGTCCATATAGTGTACACTATATGGACAAAAGTATTAGCACACCAGATCTTTCCTGCCATATGTGGTTCTTCTCCAAACTGTTACTACAAAGCTGGAGGCACACGATTGTATAGGATCAGGATGCAGTATAATAAATTTAGCTTTCACTTGGCAATGATCCTGTGCTTAAATTAAAATCCATGGAGATAAGGTTTACATGGTTTGAAGAGGAAGATCTTGAGTGGTCTGCTATAGAGCCCTGTTCTCAACCCTACTGAACACCTTTGGGATGAATTGGAACACTCACTGCACCCCAGGCCTCCTCACCTACATCAGTACCTGACTTGTGACTGATGAACAAAAATGTCCACAATCGCAAGCCAAAATTTTGTGGAACATCCCCCCCCCCACCACCACCACACACACACACACACACACACACACACACACACACACACACACACAAACACACACATACCCACACACACAAAATGTAATATTAATATAAAATTATGCAAGTTCACAGATTTAGAATGCAATTAAAACTCATAGATAGAGGCTCAACCAGATAGATCCACTGTTTTAGCAAGGTTTTAGCATTTAATAAAAGTCACGGGAAGGACAGAAGTGCATCAGGATTGCCAGAATCAAATTCCAATGTTTTCTTGGCTCTATTCTAAGTGCAGAGTGGGGTTACCAAGCCTTGCAGGGGTGTGATGATATTAGAAAGTACTGACCCAGACAAACATAAAATCATATCACACATAAAAGCGTACCACATACAAGTAAATAGTGGATCCTGAACTTTAAATAATGCCCAATGATTTCCGATAAATCAGCTCAAAAGGGCAGAAGAAGCACACAAAGGCAGCATAGACAAAAAGCAGCACAATTGGAGGACTTGGCTGAAGTGAGACCGGTCAGGTATTGAAGTAGCACCGGGGAAGCACTAAAAGGCATGTGCTAGAGATATAAAGAGAAAGCTATTAGAGACTGATCTGCAGCAATAAATGATAAAAAAAGACTGACATCCTGAGCTGTTAAATATTGTCAGGCTATAGATGATGACCTGGCTAAAGCAGAACATCCTTGCGCTGTAAATTGTCATGTTCGCCTCATCATTCTAATAAATGGATACTGTCATCTCCTCTGAGTCCTGACAGTTGCATGACGGGGTTAGGGAGAGCAAAAGTTGTTCAATCTCCAAGCACTTTTAAATTCAAATAGAAATTACAGTAGGCATCTATAGTTGCAGGCTGGTTTTATAGCCTAGTGATTCTTGGAGGTCACATGAGAAGGTATAGTGTAAAAATAAGCAGCTTAGGCCTAGACTTAAAAGCTCCTGGCAATTAGGAGGCAGTGAAGTACATAATAAAAAAAAAAAAAAAAAAAAAAAAAATAAATATATATATATATAAAATTAGATTAGCACGTGTACTCGCTTATTTGTGCAATTATCCAATCAGCTCTTAAGGTGTAATGTGGCAGCAGTACAATGCAAATGCAAAAAATTAAAATTAAAATACCAGATTGAGGATCTCTGTTATTATGCTCACAGCAGCTTTGTTGGGTTCACAAACTGGGATTTTTACACACAACAGTTTATTTTACACAGAAAGAAAAAAAATAAAAAATTGAATATTGAAAAAATAAATCCACTGAGCAGCATTTCTGCATGTGGAAACGGTTCGGTGTTAGAGAGGTCTAAAAGTTTTGAACAGACTAAGCAGCACTAACTCAAATAGCCATTAATTGTAATCCTGCTGCGCTGACAAACATCTCAGATTGCTTCTTCTGGTGCTGTATCCAATCCGCCTCAAGACCTGACATTAAGTCACAACAAAACAAAAACAATGAATCAAAGAATAAAGCCTAAAGAAAAAAAACTAAGAAAAAAAGCTAAATTACCAGAACAGTGAAGCATGGTGGTGGCAGCTTTGAGGTAAAGGTTCTGTCCTAGTGACCACAAGATTCTGAGAATTTCAGAAAGGTAATGACCCCACAATTTTAACCATATTATTATTATTATTATTATTATTATTAGGAATGCATAAGACATACTGACTATATGTATCAGATCAAAACTGCCTTAAAGTGCTCAGGTTTCTCCCAGTTTCAGATTTTATTGGACATATTTTCCAGTCCACTGAAGTATTTAATTTAGTCATCACTGACTCCTAGCTGCTAGCTATTCTCCTCCTCCGCATAACGCCTTAAAGAATGAAGCTGAATTCAAGCTCCCTACAACGCACAAGGTCACAAGAAGTTTATAAAATCTGACTATTTCCACCAAAAGGGCAAGTCCAACCAAGCTGTATTGGACTCTTTGCCATGAATGACTGTGGCATCATTGACATTTCAAGTGAACTGGATGTGATGGATGTAGATGTGATGCTGAATGACGCTATAAGTGAGCAGAAAATCATCTCGTAACACAAAACATTCTTCAGCCCATCCTCCTCAAGGCTCAACCAATATTGAAATAAACAAAGAACCATACAAGTTGCACAATTACGGTTTAAACTTTCTTCAGACCAAACTCATTTCACCTTCGTCCAAATTAAACACCTTTTAACGTTACAAAGACAGTTTCATGATTAGAGGTTAGTGTGTTTCCTATTAATTAGTGAGGTAGCTGATTAATATTAGACATTTCAGCAGATGAGTCCTGTAAATAATTTGTTGTCATTAGCTAGATCTAGATTTCAGTCATGAAAAAAGCATTGTGCATGATGGACTCTGAAGGAATGTCGTTGCCGTTCGTCCAAACGTCATGCATTTTACATCGTTTCTTATTATTGTCATTAGGCATGAGCTCTGTAGGTGCCAGGTATCGAAGTGCCTCGAATCTCATTCACGGTGCCAAACCCATTAGCAGTTGGCACATTACTATAGCCTAGCATAGCACAATTGCGATTAGACTGAGATGAATGGGCTTTTAGATTGAGTGTCAAAATATCCTGTAATCTTCTTGTTTGAGTACCATTCTTCATCGAAATGGCACCTCTGATAAATCCATCAACTCAAGAGCCATTAGGAGATGACAAGATCATTCTGAAACAGAAGGGGTCACCTCGAAGTTTTGTTATATGACAAGTGTGGACTTTTCATCATAATCCCTAACAGGATGAGTTCGCAGTTTTTCGTGGATTATCACAAAAAATGCCTTTTAATAAGTGTCTCAGTCTGAGGCTACAGAAGGTTAATGTATGCTGCATTGGAGAAGGATGGCCAGCTCTTTTAATAATAGACGCTAATTGCTGCTTCCATCAGTTGTGTACATCCAAGATATCAGCAGGGCTGTTGGACATTTTTTCATCTGTATTTTTTTTCCCTTTCATCCTCTGGAGCTGTTTTCCTTGACTCCGGCAACAGCCCTGGGTGATTTATATGTTTATGGCCATTACTGACGTTGAGTAATCCATTTCAGGGTTTTTTTTTTTCCCCTCCTTTCTTTCTTTTTTTCCACCACTCTTGGCAGCACCATGTGGCTTCTCTGAGGAATATCAATTACTCTGTTCTTTTTCATCACAATTTCCCACATGGTAATGGAGGGCCGGCTGAGACTGATGGCGCTTTGTGACATTGAAAAATTCCTGCTTTGTTTTTATCTGTATATAGTTATACTCAAATATGAGATAAAGGATGATTCAAGGTTTACCTATATGGATGTACAGACCAATCATGTTGTGGTATATTGTGCACTTGTAACATAAAGAACTTCGGCGAGCAGTGTGGGGACGCGATCCATTGTCAAGGTCAATAAGATGGCAAGGGTCAGAAATACAGTCGATAGTACAAACAAGGCCAAAGGATAATACAATGAGTAGATCAACAAAGGCAGCAGAAATCTAGTACAGGGTGAGTCGATATGGAATAATCACAGAAGCCCGGAATGTCAAGAATTTGTAATGAGCTAATACACGTGCTGTGTAGTAGTACAAACTTAGGAAGTGTCCCAGAAATGAGGTCACAGTAGAAACCAGGTAAATTGTGTAAAAGTATTCTTTTATTCATCAATCAATAGTTTTAAAGTATTTTTTATATCTCTGTTAGGCCTGTATGGTTAGTACTAAGGGATAATTTGATACTATTTCTTCAAGGCAAGTATGAATGTATGGACGGTACAGTTGACCTGAGAGTCCAGGGCACTATCTGTGATCCTCTTCATTAAAAATTAGTTCAAGTAAAATGTAGACCTTGAGGAAAAGAATGCATGCATGACTCATAGCTTAGTGATCACAAAATCTAAATTATTTTGTCTGTAATAGTTTCACTGCTTCAATGTAGTGCATACCTTATACAGTTCTGCAAACTCAACACAGCCGCCCTCACATTCTATTTAAGGCACTGTTTTCAGCTACTTACAGATGTTGTTTAAGGTTACTTGTACTGTTGAAAGATGCTAAAGTAGTTTATCTTGATATTTTTTACAGACTTTAGTTAGTCAGCTGTGTATTATTTGATGATCAATTGTGAAAAAGGTCACAGTTGTTGTCATCACATGCTATCACTTCATATCAAATGTAATTGTCATATTCCTACATTTGCATCAATCATAAATCATTATTGATGCAGCCATAGTTAGTAATACTCCCTGATATACATTCTTGTCTCTGCCTTAGTAAATGCATGTGGTTTTAATAACAGTATACCTTTTGATAATGGTGCAGCTTGGCCCTTGGGCCATTTTGTGCTTTCAAATAAAATCTGCTTAGTAGCACAGAAAATGTACCATTTGTAAGGTTGACCTTTATGCTGAGCACTTCCAAGAAACATTGGTGAGGATATTTAACCTGTAATTAACTGTAAAGTTGACAGATTATTGGGAACACTTATAGTAACTTTCAGTAAGCCAAGCAAACACCTTTTAAATTATTTGATATCAAACACTTTATAAATTGCGTAAAAAAAAATATTCTTTAACTTTCTTCAAAAAATATACCTTTTAACATCATCCAAAATATATACATTTTAACTTCCTCTATATCAAATATCCTTTAACGTCCTCCAAACTAAATGCCCTTTCATTTCCTCCAAACCAGATGCTCTTAAAATTTCTCTGCATCAAATATTTTTTTAACTTCCTCTATACCAAATACCTTTTACCTGACTTCAAACCAAATATTTACACTTTACATTTCTTCAAAGCCTACACATTTTACCCTACTCCATACTATATACCCTTTAACTCCCTCCAAACCAAATGCCCTTTAACGTCCTCCAAAACAAATGCTTGTTAAACTTCCTCCAAAACCAAATGCCTGTAGATATGGTGTACATGGCTTGGAGTGGAAGATCTTGAGTTGCCCTCAATAGAGCTCTGTCCTCAACCCTATTGAACACCTCTGGAATAAATTGGAACATTGACTGCACCCCAAGCCTCCTCACCTGACATACTGTAAGTAACTTCCTCCATGCCAAATACCCTTTAACTTCCTCCAAACCAAATGCCTTTAACTTTCCCTATACCAATAGCCTTTCTTCAAACCAACACCCTTTAACTTCTTTTAAATACCTTTTAATTTTAAACATCATGCAATTTAATTTATACTACTCCAAGACACAACCTTTTTCCAGCCCATATAATTTATTTACATTTTTTAAAGTAAAACATTTTTATTCCCACAAACCAGTCACTATTTATCTTCTAACTAAAATTTTATTATTTCATCTAAAGACAAGCCTTTTTTTTATTTCCTCCAAACAAACATCATTTAACTCCCTCCAAAACAGACACATTTATCTCTTTCCTGCATGGCCAAACACGTCTTTCTTTTCCCAAAAAGAAACACCTTTTAAATTCCTCCAAACCACTGTGTAACCTCCTTCTAATCCAAACATCACTTGGCTTGCTTTTAAGCAAACACACATAGAATTTCTTCAAACAAAACTCCTTTCAGTATCTCCTCTTACTTTCGGGGCTTTAAATCAAACATCTTTGAAATTTTCCTAAATCGAATGTTCTTAAACTTTCTCCAAAAGCATGGTGGTTTTCCTTTCAGAGACCCCTGCGGCTTTACCCATCAGCAATGTTAATTCCTCTCAGCTTCCTTGCATTCCCTTAATGCCAGATTAGCTTCCGCTGAGTGACGAGAGAGTGGCAGAAGGAGGTTAAGAGTACATCATCAATATTCATTTGGATGCTGTTCAGATATAATCTTCGGGGAGACTCTAGGCTTCCTCTGCCTTCTGTCTCACTGTTGACTCATGTCTGGAAGAGATTATACTTCTTTTTGTGTATGGAGATTGATATAAAGGGATACATATTCCCTGTGATTGTTTTTCTTCAAGTGTATTGGCAATTAGACAAAAGATTTTAAGAATATTGTTTTGGAGATTGTACAGTGCAGATTATTTGGTTCATAATTAGAGCTAATATTTGATTTGCTTGAATACCGTGTAACTACATCTCTTAGCTCATTACCCAAGTAATGTAATACAGTTACAAAGCGTGAAGGTCCTGTTTGCTCCGAGAATAATTCCTTATTCTTGTCAGTACCAGTAACTTTAGTAAGTAGGACATTATGCAAAACCGTGAATGATGAAGTGCATTTATTGTAACAATAGTCTTTATCAGACTAAGTGGTCTACCAGTAAGCATAATTATCCATCTCATTTCTAAAATGCCACATGGGTCAGGAGACAGGACCTAGCTCAGGGTATTGATCGTGAAAAATAGACTGTGCTATCTGTAATTGTCGAAACGGCAACACATACAAAGACATCCCACAGACTGTAATTGGCGTTAATGGACCCAATCTGTTAACAACTGGAGAATATCTGTTTATGCAGCCAAACATTGCAGACCTCATCCCATTATTCCGTCCTCATGAGCTTTTATTTTAATCAACACGCCAAAAAGCCAAAGCCATCTCTGTTTACAGCGCGACTCTTTAATGCGGTGTCCCATTACGGCTGATGCGCCGTGTATACCGCCTGAGCTCTCCTAATGACCATATTTACACCGTGCGCTGCTGAGAACAGATCATTAAGTTCACTCTGAGTTTGCCAAGGTGTAAATTAACACTCTAAGAGGACTTTATGATTTAAATTGATCTGCTAGCATGGGGAAGGGGCAGGGCTGAGAAGTTGATTGAATATTTGTGATCATTTGTAGGAATTGTATCTGATTTCTTATGGTGACATGTTTCAGAAATACTGACAATCAAGGGCAAGGCAAGAACTTTGATGGGTTTGGTCATGAAAAATCATAACATTTCAGGTCTATAAACTGGAAGTGGTTATTACCAGCAAGGCAATGGGTAAGCCATTACCCAGATTTGACAATAACGGAAGGTGAGCAAAAAAATTTCAATAAATTTAAGTAAAATGTGTTATCGAGGTGTGTATCTCTCAGTCTAAGATACATTGCATGTGTGATCAATGAAAGGTGTAAGAAAGATGCCTTTATTATGATTTGAAGATGTTCAGGTAAAAGGTTATGTAATGTAGCCCGGTGCAAATATTTCAAAACTGAGAGGCCACACACACTTTATTTTGATTGAGAAGCATGAAGGCCACACCTCCATTACTGAGACTGACAGCATTAAGGCCTCAAGTCTTTTACTATGACTGAAAAGTATAAACACCACACCCTTTTTACTGTGACTGACAGGCATAGAGACCAAACCTCCTCTACTACATTTGGCAGGCATGAAGGCTACACTACCTTTAGTGTGACTGACAGGCATGCAAGTCACACCCCTTATACTTTGACTGAAGATACATGAAGACCCCCTTTTTATTGTGATTAAGAGGCAAGAAGGCTATGCCACCTTCGCTGGGACTGAAATGCATAAAGGACCACGCACCCTTTATAAACAAACAAGGAGGCTATAACACAGCAAATGTTTGGGTTTTAGCTAGCTAGTGTTAGCCAGCTACCTTGCTACCATGATCTGTGTGCTATCTTCCTTACCACAAATTATATTACTACATCTTGTTTAATGTTTAAAATGTTGTTCAGGAAACATCCCAGAATTCTCATTGAATGGGTATCACTTGCTCCTCACAGCAGAGAAGATTAATCTGACTTCACGATTAGCTTGCTGTTTTTCCTGCCAAAGAGTACAATTTGTAAATGTTATTTATTCGTTTTAAAAACCCTCTCAAACGATGCAGATGACACACTCGAGCAAACATCCTACATATTTGCTCACACGCAAATCATCTTAGTACACTTCAGTATTTACAAATCATTGCATCTTGAGAAGGAAATGCAAAGTGTGCAGAATAGAAGTGCTTTTACACTCGGGCTGATTCCTCCCTCATCACAACACGGAGACTTTAGTAAATAAACCCAAATTAACTTGCTTCATGAGAAGCCGTGTGTGAATCGTCTTCCTGCGTCTGCCTGAGGAGCTCCACATCCTTACCAACAGGCTGGTTATTGGCTGTCCCCTGAAGCGCCTCAGACATGACATGACAAATAGATGGACACTCACACTCCCTTAGGGCCTGTGGAGGAGGATTGGGCCGCCGCATTCTAAAATAGAAGAGCAGGTGTTTCGCTTCACCTTCTGCCTTTCCGATTGGAAGCGACATGCAGGGAGAGTTTAGCGGCCATCTGTGGCATCCCTGACAAAATAGCTTGACCGGTGTAAATATATATACTCCTCCTCCTCCTCAGCTTTAGGGCTATGTCAGTGCCTGGAGCGTTCTGATATAGAGAGATGCTTTTGTCTGTGTGTGTGTGTGTGTGTGTGTGTGTGTGTGTGTGTGTGTGCGTGCGTTAACCTTCCCACTCTGTCACAGCTACCCAGAAGCACACTAGTAAATGACACCCACTTAAAATCCTATGGAGTTTTGTATAAAGTATTAAGATCCTTGTCTGATACAAAACCGAAACACAATATGTAATGTGCAAAATACAACTGAACTAATGCAAATATTAGCCCCAAATACGGCAAGAATTTGTATAGTTTAATCTGACATGTAACCTGTTATTACAGTAGGATACACTCTCTTGCTTAGCGTATGATTGCTATGTTAAGTTTGCTGTCACTTCCAGAGACTGTACGAGCGTGAATGCATAATTTGGAAACCGGCTCTACGGAAGGGATAGCTGATGTTAGCAAAAATTAAACATTAATACTTTGTTGCCATGTCTCCAAGGCAAACATTGACCTGATAAGGAAACACATTTTTCCAGTTTTAGGGAAAACAATTAAACAAATGAAATGGCTGTAAATGTTTCAATGTTAGTATTCATAAACAATATGCAGAATTGTAATACGGTTTATTTTCTTCACCAGAACGAAAATAAAGCATTCAATAAACAATACAATAAATTCTTACTTCAAAGTTTCCAACAATGAATACATTCTAAAGCTGTTTCACTGGTACAGCGCAAACTAAGAATAGCGTCAATCCGAAACTCTGTGAGAGGAAATAGAAAGCAATAGAAACACAAGTTTCTGCAAGTACAAATACTTTGTTACTGTACTTAAGTAGATTTTTCTGGGATCAGTACTTTACTTCACAATTTATTTTTCGGACAACTTTTTATTTTTACTCATTACATTTGTTACACAACTATCTGTAATTACTACTTTTTACATTTTCAAAACAAAACACTTATACTTACTTATGTATAATACTTAATACTTAAGTTTTCTCACTGCACGCCATTTTCAGGCCATCGACCTATATTCTTGCGGCTTTTTCAAACTACCACTGGTGTATCATTTTAAGGCAATCACGCACCACAGACGTAGGCTAGCCTGCGAAACTAACAATGAGCACAACAGAAGGCAACAAGAAGTATGACTAATGTGGATGAGACAGAGGGAGTCAGTGATGTAAACATGGCTGAGAACAGAGATATTCCTTTTCTCTGCTTGTGTTCTATATGGTGGTTGTTCAGCCTGGATACATTTATTAGGTAACAAAATTTTAAATTATTTTATATTTATATATTAATATGATGTGAGGTCCAGTTACCAAATTAACTTGAGTAAAAAAGTGTAGTCAGTACCTTAACTTTTTACCAAAGTCTCTTAAAACATAGAATCTGTACTTCTAATTGAGTGAACGATGTGTGTAATTTTTCCCATCTCTGGACCAGTCAAGCAGGGATCGGCGGGGGCATGGTGCAGTGCAGTAGGCTGCTGTAAGGATTTAATATACATGAGCTGTACTATAATCTATAGTTTAGTGGTTATTAACGGTTAATGCTGCAATGCAGGGTGCATTCCAGCCTCTCACCCAATGAATCCGAAGTTGTGATCGACTTTGAAGTCGATGCAAACCGAAATGAAAGATTCTTAATAACTGCGAACATACATTGTACAAGTTGTAAATGCAGTTGTTAGGCGTTTGCAAATTTAAAGCCCTGTTGTCAGGATTATGCCACAAGAGACATTTGACTTTGTTTCCCATAATTCACTATATTATGTATCATGTTTGTAACTTACTGTCATTTCTTGTTGTTTCTTTGTCATTGTACCTGTATGTTGGCATTATAAAATATCTGCAATATGTTTCATTACATTAAATTTACATTGCTCTATATTAAACCTGATATAAAACAACGAATACAGAAATAACCCCATGTAAAAATGCAATGCAATGTTGGATTTGATTGTCGATTTCCCTATGAAAACAAAAAGGCTTTTGAGCTTTTACTTCAGTATAAAGACACTCCAGGAAGTGCTTTTTTCTCACATCTCCTGCAGAAAATAAAAAGGTAACTAAACACCAACCAAATTATATATATATATATATATATATATATATATATATATATATATATATAGAGAGAGAGAGAGAGAGAGAGAGAGAGAGAGAGAGAGAGAGAGAGA
>JAAIIK010000053.1:3923571-3939148 GCA_014706435.1 Silurus glanis | reverse complement strand
CTGAAATGTGGCAAAAGGTCGCAAAGTTCAAGGGGGCCGAATACTTTAGCAAGGCACTGTATATATGAAAAATACCTTTTTTTTTTGCATTGTACACTAATGCACCTTTTATATGCTACAAAACATTTATAAGTCTATAATAACACAAATACTCCAGATAGGAAGCCTTATATATGTCTGCTAATGAGAATGCTCAAAACTGTCTTTACTGTCCAAATGTAATTATTTATTAAATATTTATGTATTATTATTATTATTAATTAATTATTTATTTATTTATTTATATTTGAACAAGATTTAATGAATAAACACTTTTTTTTTTTTTTTATCAAGCCTTAAAAATGTATTTTCTTTGTAAGAGGTTTTAATTCTTGTTTACTCAAACATTAACCCTTGTCTATGGAACCAATGAGGGACCACTTGATTTTTTTTCATATAGCTATGGCAACAAGTTAAAATATAGTTATACAGAAAAAAGGACACCATGACATTATTCCAAACTGCACTGGGTCTACTTTAATTTGTATCCACTTACAGTAAAATCAGACTGCTGTGTTTTTGTTATTGACAGAACACATACAGGATGCACTCTCCGCTGCCTCCATCTCTATGAATTTTTATGTGGAACACAACACAAAAAGGAAACTGAAACGCAACGTATAACTGTTGCACAAATGAGAAATGTTTATAGAAACCTTAAAACGTCTTTTAAATGGAATGTTTCAAATCCAAAACTAATATTCTCAGTGTAATATGCAAGAAAACATGTTTTTTTCTGTCTCAGCTCATGAGTGCTAATGCACACACACCAACATTGTTGTTTTTGCAACAAAGTTGCAACAGACTTTCGTCTACATAAAGACAGAAGTATTACATGTAAATTGAATTATTTTATGTACTGAATATGTATTTTGTGATAGAAGGGTATCTGTGAGAGTGAAATGGAAAGTTTATGTGGTGAGACCTGCGATGTTGTATGGTTTAGAGACAGTGGCATTGAGTAAAAGACAGGAGGTGGAGCTGGAGGTAGCAGAGCTGAAGATGCTGAGGTTTTCGTTGGGAGTGACGATGATGGACAGGATTAGAAACGAGTTTATTAGAGAGACAGCGCATGTTGGACGTTTTGGAGACAAGGTGAGGGAGGCACGATTGAGATGGTTTGGACATGTGCAGAGGAGGGACATGAATTATATTGGTAGGAGAATGCTGAGGATGGAGCCACCAGGAAGGAGGAAAAGAGGAAGACCAAGGAGGAGGTTTATGGATGTGGTGAGGGAAAACATGCAGGTAGTTGGTTTGAAAGAGGCAGATGTAGAGGACAGGGGGGTATGGAGACAGATGATCCGCTGTGGTGACTCCTAATGGGAGAAGCTGAAAGAAGAAGAAGACTAAATATGTATTTTATTTTATCTGACTGTCCCTAAATTTTTTTTTTTGTTTTTTTTTTCTCAATAATACAACCATGTACATGTACATTACTCACATATCACTGTAAGGGAACTTGATTGATTCTAGTCTAATGAGAGTATTTTCAATGAATATGCTATAGGTAACTGAAATAAGAATAAAGTTTAAAGCATGTCAAAATAAAAGGATCCCAAAAGGCATCATACTTCTATTATAGCATGCAGCCAAAACACGAAAAATAGCTTGAATAAACGACAGGACAGAATAAAATATAAAACAAACCCATTTTTAACCTGTTAGAAAAAAAGGCCAAGAATTTGCTTTGCCGTCAGGATTGCAGATGCTGAAGTGCTGCATCTCTTTTTATCATAAAACATTTTTTTTTCATCCTCTCGTTCTATTTCTCTGAAGTGTTTCCACAGGAAGTGTTTGTGATAAAGTGGATAGCAAAAAAAAAAAAAAAAAATCTCAACCAAGAGTCTGCATTAAATCATTACATTAAACATTCAGGAGATTGAAACTGTTCAGGAGCATTCAACTGCCCTATGATTGAGCTTGAGTAGTGATTCAAAAATATGAAGCAGACGGCTCTAAAAGACTAGCATGCTAGCCCCGTTCCCCAAAGTGTATGGGGTAATCAGGGGGTAATTTGCTGTACTGTGATATACACTATATGAACAAACATTTGTGGACAGCTGACCATAAGATTCATATGTGCTACTCAACATCTAGTCCCTATTTGCTGTCATAATAACCTCTACTCTCCTGGGAAGATGTTCCACTAGGTTTTGGATTTGTGCTCATTCAGCCACCATAAAAGTGTAAAGTCAGCTACTGATATAGAGTGAAAAGGTCAGGGGTGCAGTCAGCGTTTCAGTTCATCCCAAAGGTGTTGAGGTTAGAGCTCTATAGCAGGCCACTCAAGCTCTTCCACTCCAACCCATGTAAAGAATATCTTCATAGAGCAAAGTTTGTGCACAGGGGTACTGTCATGCTGGAACAGGTTTTAATGTTCACAGTATTCAAATTTAATGCTATCACTTCCAAAGGGGGTCCTGTACAATTGTATGGTAACTGTTTTCCACATGAGTGTATATTCTCTTTACAATTGTGTACAATTGTGTATATTCTCTAAGTAACTTAGGGTGGCTATAAACTCTAAGCCCTAATGTAGCTCACTAGCTGTTTGATGGAGCAGTAGGAGTTCATGCTCTGTTGTTCATTAGAATACTGTGAAATTGATTCTATGTTTGTTAGCTAATGGTAATCTTGCTAGTATAGTAACTCATTTTGTGAAATGTGATGCTGATTGGATATTATTTGCTAAGCAAAACTAGAGCCTGTCCTTTTAGCACAAATAAATGATCCGCTGATTTGATTAGCAGGACTCGGAGCGGGCCAGGATTTAGCAGTGGAAGAAAAGCAGTGTGGATATGGGGGGTTGCACAATTGTTTATTTCCTTTTATTAGATTGTAACTAAATGGGAAATCAGTACCATTAGGAAAGGGCAGATTAACCATGATATCAGATGCTCTTGGAAAATCTATATTCACAAAAACCGTGTCTGTCAAATTAAAAGAAGCAGGTTTTTAGTGGATATTCAAATATAACTAATGAGCTGTTTTTGATTATTTTTGAATAGCGTACCTTTTTTATGTGATTGGACCCAGTGAGTCACAAAACAACCGGAGCATCTCAATAAGCAAGCACGTATTACTGCCTTTAGTCACGGCATCACATTGAATTCTGGTTCAGTAATGGCCTATTCAGATAGTCTGCCCACGACTTATATATAAGTTGCAAGGGCTAAATTATGGCCTAAAATTGTACTTCCTACCCATTTTTCCACTTTGATTCTCACTCAAGTGTCTGTGTAGGTTTCCAATAATCTGTGTCATTTTTATTTCATTGTATAAAACTAGTATGTAACTATGCGATTACAGCAATCTTCTACAATTATCACACATTATTACCCGTCACATGGGATGACAAGATCCCATTAAAATTTCGGTCAAATTTTAAAACGTCTTCGATAGAACTGTGATTGGAGAAAAAAGTACTGGAATCAGATACATTCCTCAAAGTGAACTTGAGGTTATAATATTTCATTGTCTATTAGCATGTTTCTCCTACATTTCACCCTGGACATTACTGTCTTATTACTGTATCTGTACTGAGTTTCATGTGATCCAGCACCCTCCTGCTATTACTTGCTTTCAGGCGAGCATCAAAGCAGATTCCGAGTAAGATCACGCTCTGGGATTTCGATAAAAAAAATTCTCGCTGCCAGACCTTTGTCGCCAACTGTCTTTAATTGCAGATGCACTGAATCAGATGCAGGTAATAGTGTCAAATTACACCTTTCAAGCCTGACAATCTCAACTCGCCAGCAAAGGATTCTTTTATGAGGTGCGGCCAGAATCTGGCCAGAAGTAAAACAAAGCAGGGGTGCCCAATACGTCGATCGCGATCTACCGATCGATCTCAGAGGTAGTGTGGGTAGATCGCATGACATTTAAAAAATAGATATTTATTCATTATTTATGGTCATTTTATATGTAGCTCGCATGCTGAAAAAGTGTGTGCACCCCTAGTCTAAAGCATGAGTCTTCAACCGGGGGTCTGTGACCTCTAGGGGGTCTGAGGCGGTACTGCAGGGGTCCACTAATTAATGTTATATCACAAAAAAAAAAAAAAAAAAGATAAAATAATACATTTTTAAAAATATTATCTTTATTACATTAAAGTTTTAATAAACGTAAGGCTCAAAGTAATGTAAATGTATAATTATTCACCTCTTAGTGAAACGTAGGAAAATGTAAGAAACTGCAAATCTATTAAAATAAAAGACAACTGTGGACAACTTAATAAATTGAGATTTTAATCGCAAAATATATGTTTTTGATGCATATAGCTTTTTGAAAGGTATAAAAATATACAGACAATGATGCATGTATAACAACAACATAGCTCTAACTGTCTTAATGTACTATAACTAGCGTAATAAGATTGGTTTTTATTAATATCATGGGTATTTTTGACACATTTTGTAGCAGAGGGTCCCTGCTCCATGTCTCTATCACCTAAGGGGTCCTTGACCTGAAAAACCGTTAGCAGGTGCAGGAATGTCAAGTTATAAAAAAAAAGGTGTCAAGAAGAAGGTGAATAAGGTGCCAAATTCTTAAACCTTGACTTTGGTCTATGTCCATCTAAAGAAAAAGAGACATAAACTGGGCAAAGAAGAAGGTTGATATGGAATTTTGTAATTTTCCAAAACAGATGGAAACAAACAGTTTGTCAGTAAAGTACGTTTCCATCTGGTGTGGAAAATTCATCAGTCTTTTGTGGGTAATTTTGTCTTGTCCTGAACACCTATACATTCTCATTTCCCATCCGTCAGTGGAGCCAGATGCCTATAAGTGAAGAAACATCTTATATAAATATTAAACCACCATCCTATTTATTTTTTTCTAAATTTTTTGCACAGCCAGTAGTGGATGCTGTACAGCATTCTTTTACTTAAGAAAAGCACACATCCTCTGCTTAGATGCACTATTTGGCAAAGGTTTGTGGACACGTAACTCTAAGATTCATATGTGCTTTTTGAACATCCCATTCCACATTTGGCCCCTACTTTCTATTATAATAAACTCCACTCAACTTGCGGAGATTTGTGCTCATTCAGCTACAAGAGTGTTAGTTGTAAGGATGGTCAGATCTTTACATGAGGCCAGACCCCAAGGACTGCCATGCAACAAAACAATAAACTTTCCAATCGAAGAAGAGGATCTCTTTAATCTGAGAAGAGAAAGCCATTATTTTAGCTGCCCTCTAACCCATCATTGAGCCCCCTGTTTCCCTCCTGGGGATATTGCTGGGTCATGGAAAGGTGACTCAGAAGTTCCTGGAATTCAAGCTACTACACTTGCATACTGTAATAATTACATTTTAGGAATGTATACATTTTACCTTTTCATTATTGGTATAATTTTAAAGGTCTCAGTGTAAAATATGATACATATTCGGTTGAATGGCATCAAGGATGCAGATCAACAGCTCTGAGCCCTTTCCTGTTTTTAGTGGTGATGGACAGATTGACGGACGAAGTCAGACAGGAGTCTCCATGGGTTATGATGTTTGCGGATGATATTGGGATTTGTGGTGAGAGAAGGGAGCAGGTTGAGAAGATCCTGGAGAGGTGGAGGTACGTGCTGGAGAGAAGGGGAATGAAAGTCAGTAGGAGTAAGGCAGGGTGGAGTGGGTGGAGAAGAGTGTCAGGAGTGATTTGTGATAAAAGAGTATCTGCGAGAGTGAAAGGGAAAGTTTATAGGACTGTAGTGAGACCTGCGATGTTGTACGGTTTAGAAACAGTAAAAGACAGGAGATGGAGCTGGAGGTAGCAGAGCTGAAGATGTTGAGGTTTTCGTTGGGAGTGACGAGGATGGACAGGATTAGAAATGAGTTTATTAGAGAGACAGCGCATGTAGGACATTTTGGAGACAAGGTAAAGGAGGCACTAATGAGATGGTTTGGACATGTGCAGAGGAGGGACATGGGGTATATCGGTAGAAAAATGCTGAGGATGGAGCCGATTTATGGATGTGGTGAGGAAAGACATGCAGGTAGTTGGTTTGAAAGAGGCAGATGTAGAGGACAAGGGGGTATGGAGGCGGATGATCCGCTGTGGCAACCCCTAACCCCTAAGAAGAAGAAGAAGGCTTGGGGAAAATTCTGATCTAATGATGTGAGGGTTGTCCCGGAGAAGATTTTTATCAGGTGTTGGTTTTTACTCTAGGTGGTATTTGGTTTTAGGTCACCTCCTGTCACAACAAAGGATTTGCAAATCTTTTATTACTTTGAATTTACGAGTGTTTATGATGGTTTTGGTATTTGAGAAGATTTGGCAAAACGCTCGGGGAAGCATTCTGTAGTCAGTATTTCCCACACAGTCTCTGGGTGTCTTTATTGCCAGGTAAAGTGACTCTTTTGCTAAACTGCATTGCTAAACTATTTGGTTTTATGCTGATTATGTTGTGTAACTTTCTTCTATTATTTGCGATTTTCTGATCCCTGACTATCACTGACTTAGCAAGTTATGAAAAAGTGAGTGAATCAACTATTCTTAATGAATGAGCAAGCATTGAGCGGACTCTGACTAAGATTCGGACTGGCCAATTTGCCTCAGACAAGATGGAAAGCTTAGAATAATCTTTTAAAATTAGAGAAGAAATACAACCCATAATTTGATCAGCTTGAATTAGATATATTCCAGATAAATCTTTAATAAAAATTCAGTCAGCTTAGAGGTTAAAAACCAGCAACAACAGAATATAAATTTTTGTAATATTTTACAGCAGCACGAGAAAGACTAACACAAAGCATACCTTCACCCACGCCAGTAGATTCCATTGTTGGGCCATTGGGTGAGGTACTCTACATAGAAAAGTCAAGTACTTATGTACTGTAGGGTGAGGAGGCCTGGGGTGAAGTTGGATTTTCAATTTCTGTTCAGTCCACTCAAGATCTGAATGCAGTTCGCTTTCTGCACAGTGACACTGTCATCACGTTTTATTCTTCAGAATCCAGAGACATCCTATACAATTGTGTGCCTTCAGCTTTGTGGTAACAGAATGGGGAAAAACCCCATATGGCTGGAAAAGTCAGGTGTCCTAATACTTTTGTCCATATTTTGGCAAATATCTACTATATCCCTAACGGTTATGTTGCCAAGTTTAGAGAATGTACAATTTGCTTACAAGTACTATTTTATCTGTGTATATATTATTATATTCCCACACAATGGCCCTCATTGATGAACTGGATACAAATGACTTTATTTGCAATTTGTATGCAAAAGCATTTACTAAATTAATTCTCGCCATTCATGAAACTTCAGTTCGCTTGGCAAAGCATTCATATTTGTATTTTTGTACCCCGTCTTAAGATGTTATATAGAAGGACGTTACTGTTGTTGTACTGCTGTAAAAAACAAGATATTAATGAGAATCCCTGAGTTTTTAAAACAACAATATAAAACACTGACACTTAAATGTATAACAGGAAAATGGATAACCGCAAATGAAACAAAGTTGTATGGTGAGACTTTTATATACAAATACAATCAAATTAAAATAGCTTGTTTATTTCAATTAGGCACAAAAATGAAATTGTGTGAAACTGAGTTACTAATTAAAAAAGAAATTAATTATCGAAATCAAATCCACAAATTGAAGACCCCTAAGACTAAATACTAAAATTAGAAAGAAAACCTGGGCTTAGGTATCATATTTCTAATGAAAAGACATCTGATACAAATTTGTGCCTCCACATACGGCATGAAAAGGCAAGTTTTTAGGGAAAAAGTAAGAGAACTCTCTCTTCATACAAACTCTCAGGAGACCCGTGGGGTTACGCTTGGGCTCTCGCACTGGGATCTCATTTAACATTTTATTTATTCGCTTCAAAAAAGTAAAGAACGGAGTGTTTCTCTCCAGTGTAGTGGAGTAAAAAGTTTTAAAGCTTTCCAAAATGAAAATTCCCTGATATGCATACATGAAAAATGTATTTGTGTACAGTAACAAAGTAAAAAAAAATGCTTCTGTTCTTTCAACCGCTGAGCTTAGCAAGCAATGCTTTACTTCCAGCTGTGCAAACAAGGGGCTTACCAATTATGCTTTAGTCTAATCAGTATAACCTCTGCTCCCTATTTCCTTTGTCGTCTGGTTCTTTCTCTATGTCCATCTTTCAGACTCTGTGGATTTACCAACCTCTTTACAGGGTTCAATTTAAAGGAGGCGTGCTGGCAGGTTAAAAAACTTAAAGTTTCCAGATGTTGAGTGCATATGTGCTCCTTATCACCATTTATCACATTTTAGCCCAAATTTTCCCAGCATCCCATCAGATTATTAGGGATAGAAGAATGACTATGTGCTCAGCGTAACACTCGCTGATAACTATGGAACTAATCATTTTCGCCAAAGTGAATTATAGATTATTTTAATCTGCGCACATTCATCAACTTGTCCCGGACGGAGCAAAGTTTAAGTGAGGCAGACGCTGCGTTTCTAATTGAGTTCTTGCACAATGACCTCTAAAAGATTTTCAATAACATACAATATCAATAAATATACAGTCGCATACAGTACCGTACTTTATGCCCTAAGAACACCGTGAGAAAACTGTGCAGGACCTCGCTTTGCTCGCAGAACAGGTTTTGTTTTTTAATGGCACACATTTCATGAGATGGTGGAAAAGATTCCTTTAGGATTCTGGTCAATGTTGACATCATGCATCATATACAGTAATTTCAGATTTTTTTTACATATAAGGACATGGCCCTGTTCTGCCATGTCCCACAGGAGCTCTACCTGAAATCAGATCTGTTGACTGGCAACTGACACTGAAGTCACTGAAGCATTTGGAGATGACTGGTGCTTTGTGCAGTGGTTTAAAGAGTACCTAAAAATCCTACTTGAGTAAACGTATAGATATACATATAGATAGCTTACTGCAAAACGTACTCTATTACATGTCACCAATTCCAATATGACTTAAGTAAAAGTTTTAGAGCATCTGTTTTTAACAGTACTTGAGTAGTTTACTCATATTGAACGTAAGTTCAAAGGTGCACTAGTCCTCAACACCAAGACACATGTTATCGAAAAGCCAAAAACAGTTGATTTGTGAGGTTATATTTCCTAAAAGACAAATCAAATTGTACACCACAACACTGCATTAACCAACACAACAGCCTCTTCAACATGCCAGAATGAAACAAAGATCGAACAAGTCAGTCAAAACGAAGACAAAGTAGTAAACCAATCTCTCAAAGAAAATTACAGTATCAGGTCACAAAGTAAAACAAGGACAAATAAAATGGCGATGATGATATCGTCTCTTCTGCAGGATAAATAAGCCACGGCAGATAAAACTGCCGTGCAAAATGAAATTGTTAACGGTCATTGAAATGAAAATATATTGGATAAAAAGTACATATACTGAATTATAAATGTAGTTAAGTGTAAAAAGTTCCTTGCATCTTTGATTTAACTTTGATAGTAAAATTAGAAAGCTTTGGAGAAGGATGATCCGCTGTGGTGACCTCTAATTGGAGCAGCCAAAAGAAGAAAAAGAAGAAGAAGAAGTGAAAATGAGAAGTACAATTTGAAAGCCTAAAAATTAACTACAGTAATGAAGTACATTTACTCAAACACTTTACATCACTGGCTTTGTGGTATAGTTCATCATCATTAAAATATAAGATGGCCAAACTGCATATGAAAGATTTTTGATTGGTTTTGGGAATTATTGTCGAATTATTGAAAAGATTCCTGACCTTTACACCACCATCACCACCAGCAGCAGCAGCCTGATACAAGTTAATACAAAGCAGGTTAAAGTCAAAGGATAAAGGACAAATTCTGATCCTACCATGTGCTTTGGAGCAGAAATCACTGTTTTTTTTCCCTCATAGTTAGTTGTCCATCTTTCTTAAACCTGTACTCAGTGTCCTTATGCTTCATTCATATTAATCTGAATACATTTAAAAACGCGCTTTTTCACTATGTTTTGGTCTTCCGTCCACGCTGAGACAGCTTTTTGAAAACCTTCTCACCAAAATGTGTACAGGGATATCCAATAACAATAATGTATTTTTAGTCATGTGACGCAGTCATATGATCCATTCACCACGAAACAAACAATTTTATAGATCTGTGTTACCTGCAGCAACATCAACTATTTATTTGTCCATTTTAAAAACATACCTATCAATTTAAAGTGACAGAAAGTAAATAAATGCATGTGCAGTATAAGGATTCAAACATTTTTTTACAACTGCTTTTCATTGTGGAGCAGCAATTTGTGGAAAATGTTTGAGAAATCGTAACCATATCAACAGAAACCATTGTAGCAGAAAAAAGCAGGTTTCAGTTCAATGGCTGTAGCTTCAGATTCCTGCTTTTGGCTGGCAGGAATGATATCTGATGATATTGTAACTCATATCCCTCAAGGTTCCACATGTTAATCATTCTGAGATGCTTTTTTCCTAACCTCGGTTGTAAAGAGTTGTTTTTTTGAGTTACCGTGTCCTTCCTGTCAGCATGATCAAGTCTGCCCGGTCTTCTCGGAGCGCTCTCATCAACATGCTGTTTCCACCCACAGAACTTCCTGCTGCGGGCTGCTTTTGTTTTTTTTCCACACAGTTCTGTCTAAACTCTAGAGATTGCTGTGAGACAACCAGGCCACAGTCACAGTCACTGAGATCACATTTTCTCACCATTCTGATATTTGATGTCAACAGTAACTGTATATGAGTACATTATTTACCTGCTACGCCTGCACAGCTAGCAAAGCATTTTTTCTTGTCGTTTCACTCCCATTTATGGTATACATTAAATGTTATTTAGGATCTAGAAAGTATTTCAAGTTGTTTCATTTCATATCAATTTTATTTACTAAAAACCGTAAACACACCAGGTGGAAATGAAAGCATTGGTTTAATAAAACCACTAAACACTAAGTGCAGTTATTTTAGCAATTTGTTTTCAGACATACATTTTAGCACCACCCCCCCAAGCGAGTAAATAATTTACTACTCGTACTCTGAATGTCTTTATTAAAGCCGGGATTCATAATAGACGTGTCATTGAAATAAAGCTGAACAAATCTGTGTTTCTTTACTATTTACAATTCTATTATCTATAGTTATATAGATAATAGTGCACTCGACATCTGTGCATTCAGGGTGTAATTGTCAAAATGCCATCAATCACGTTCGAGCTGCCTTTTATATTCCACTAATAATGAATTGTTTAAAAATCCTTTGGATAGCTAGAAGTGAGGCAATTAGCACATATATCCTAGCACTTTATAGCTCAATCTGTGATATGTCCATAAAGTATAAGAAATCGTTGGGTTTATACGAGCGCTGGACAACAGCAATTTGTGTGCATTGCTTGAACAAACTCTATTACCTTGCTTTTGATGGAATTAAACTCCAAATCAATCGCTTCAGATTTGTATAAGATTATTCAATCCAGCCTTGCATATATTGCTCAGCGTCTATAAATAGCCAATTCTATGGAGTGCACACACAAGTGGCACAAACAAGCTGTTTAAAAACAGAAAGGGCAAAAAAATAAAGATTTTAAATAAAAGAGTGGTGGAATAAAAGAAGAATAGGGAAAAAACATGGTAAGACTGCACTACACTATCTTGGACAGATAATCTATTAAGACCTTCACAAGCATCATCATAGTGATGTATTATACTGCATATACTCTAAAAAAATCACATTTTAACATTTATTCTGAAACATGGATACACATTTTAAATAATCTAGTATTACCATTTATAATATTGAAATGACTATATGTATTATATATATAAAATACTTATATATAAGCCCATATATGAGATTATTGAATACCCTATATTATAAGCCATGTGTTCTCAGTTTAAGCATTTATTTGAAAGAAGTTAAATTATATGCCAATAAGAATATAAAACTACAAAGCTTGCACTGAGGAACAATGCCAAGGTTTAATGATCTAATATTTGGTTTATTGTTAACAAATACAGTACAAAGAAATACTGTCAAGTCAAGTCAAGAAGCTGTATGAATCAGATTACATTGAAAACACCTGACCTTTCCAGCCATAAGTGGTTCTTCCCCAATCTGTTACCACAAAATTAAAGACACACAACTGGATAGGATGTCTTTGGATGCTTTATCATAAAATGTTCCCTTCACTTGGGTCAACTAGGAGATTCAAAACTGTTCCAACATGATAATGCATTGTAAACAAAGCCAGCTCCATAAAGATGTGCTTTACATGGGTTGGAGTGGAAGATCTGAAGTGCTATAGATCTTTGACCTCAACCCTTTTGAGCACATTGAATTGGAATGAATTGGAACACTCACTGCACCTCATGTCTCTTCACCCTGCACCAATACCTGACTTTACTAACACCCTTGTGGCTGAATGAACATAAATATACACAAGCACACTCCAAAATCTAGTGGAACGTCTTCCCAGGAGAGTGGATATTACTAGCAAATGCAGGCTGAATGTGGAAAGGGGATTTTCATAATGCAAAAATGAATCTATCAATCTCTCTGTCCTTATAGTGTATTTGTAAGATGTACAGTTCCCCCCTTTCAACCTACTTCTAGTCTAGTGATTCATTATTTCTAGTCATAGTATATAGTATTTATGTATAGTATATAGTACATAGTATACTGTATAATACATAGTTTCGATAAAGTATTTAAAATAATGTTATACAATTATAAGCATATACTACACATTTCCGTTTTTCTTATTAATAAATTAGCAGAAATGATTAGAATTCTGATTTCTCTTTACTATAATAGGGTACTGGGTATAGCTTAATGAGGGAAAAAAATATGACAACAAAACAAAGGGGGTCAAAAATAGGACCATTATGACCGGTAAAGTAAATAACACTGATTGTCTCTTCATCACAGCACCTGTTAGTGGGTGGGATATATTAGGCAGCAAGTGAACATTTAATCTTGATGTGATTAAATGTTGATGTGTTAGAAGCAGGAAAAATGGGCAGGCGTAAGGATTTGAGCGAGTTTGACAAGGGCCCAATTGTGATGTCTAGACGACTAAGCCTAAAACTGCAGCTCTTGTGGGTTTTTCCAGGTCTGCAGTGGTCAGTATCCATCAAAAGAGGTCGAAAGAAGGAACAGTGTGGAACCCGCCGACAGGGTCATGGGCGGACGAGGCTCACTGATGCACGTGGGGAGCGAAGGCTGGGCCGTGTGGTCCGATCCAACAAATGAGCTGCTGTAGCTCAAACTGCTGAAGAAGTTAATGATGTTAATGCTTAATGTGTCAGGACTGTTTTGGTGGCAAAAACGCACGCACACACACACACACACACATACACATTTTTTGCTCTTTAAGCACATAATGTACACAGAGACAATAATCCAAACTGAAGATAAAAAAATAGGAACCAGGGGTGTAGTGAACACTTATGCAGGGCATAATATGTCATGCCAATTTTGATTAATGTAAGGCCTCCTCTTTTTTGCTTTATGAGGAGGGTACTAAAAAGAAAATCAAGTTATATTCAAGTGCAAGAACATTTCTTCCCTGCAAAACACTTTTTCTTCCAGACTTTAGAAGCTGAAGGTCTAATTTTACCACTTCAATTTTCACGTAGCTGCACAAGCTACCATGTGGGTGGACTGAAGTGGTCATGAGTAGTCAACACCTATCACATTTGCATTCACAGTGATGTAGACTGGGAGAGTCTGTCTCAGCTACAGGGTGCAAGAAATGCTAATGATACTGCACAGGTTTTTGGAAGCCATTTGGGACACATGCACATGCGTACATGCAATATGGTGACAAATGCACTATTGTAAGATATCTACTCCTTAGTGAGTGTTGTGAGAAGGACAGCCCATGAAAACCCATGAAGTATGTTTATTCTGAAATATACAGTATAGAATTGGTTTGGGGTTTCTGTAGTTAGAATATTGTTTGATAGGAGAGAAAAATCAAACATACCGTGATACTCGTACTGACAATAGTCACGTTTATCTATTAGCTCTGAAAAAAAAGAAAAAGAAAAACAGAGCAAGAGCTTCTTGCCTCACTCACCACTTTTGAGTGACATTCAGTGCCATTTTAATGAGAAATCCAACAGAGAAGCAGTGGAGCTGCGTAAATTCCCACCAGTGCCGCGACCAGCAGGCCATCAAACAGCATTCGGGGTAAAAATAGACAGACTTGTTGAGAAAAAAAGTTTATTCAACTCGCCATAAAATATATCCTTTGCAGCATATTAATTATAAATATTAATATTTTGGGTCTGATTTTCCTTTACATCTTTACTACAAGCTTCCAGTTCAAGTTCATTGTACTGGCACCACAATCCCTCCAGATCTCCTTGCTACATATTCCCTCACCTGTTTGAAGATAGTTTACAGGAGCTGAAGGCTCATGCAGCTGTACCATCTGGCTCAATCGAAGCTTATGCTAGTGTCGAGCCGAATCAGCCAAGAGACGTGTGAGGCAGAAGAGTGTGTCCGCAAGATAAATGAAAGGAAACATTCCTGAAGATGAGAGCAGAAGCTGTCGGAATTCTGAGCCAGGCTGGGACTTATGATCCCCCATGCTCCCTATCAGCCCGGGTTTCTGCATTCGGATTTGAAGTGGCTCTGTAGTGCTAATTAATGCTGGCCCATTTCAGGGGCAACCTCTGATTGAGACCCAGCTGAGAGAGAAGAGACGCTCCGTAATGCCAAGATCCTTTTAGTCTACCATTGAGAGTCTAATTGTGTCAAGGGCCGCAACCTGGGGTGCATGCGAGAAATAAGGGAGAAAGAAAGAGAATAGAACAAGGCGTGTGAATGGATTAGTGTTAAAACAGTGACTGAAATGAGTTGAAGAAGGAGACTGTGAGAGACAATAGACGAGTGAAAATCTGATAGAAAGTAAAGAATTTCTTCACTTACAAACTTGAACCATCCCCAAGACACACCCTCTTCTAAGACTACTACGGCCATTTAGGAAATTCCTCCGGGAAGAGACGTTTTGCTCACTTGTCCCTTTAAGCTACAAGTCATCACTCTGCAGGGTTAATGCCTGCCGGTTTCTTCTATTGAAAGCATCTGGGTGTCTATATGACAAACTCAAAAATCTCTCGACAGGTCTGCCAAATATGTTCTATTCATTTACAACCTGATGCCCGTTTCATTTCTAGCTAAATGGATACCACTAGAAGTGGAGTGAGCTACACTAAAATCATTCACGACTGAAAAGATTCAGGTGACAGAATGACCAATTTGGGTTGGGCTTTGGCAGAGAAGCATCTGTTATTCTAAATGATGTGTGAGAATATCTCTTGGAACCATCTGCTGAAACACACTTGGTCTTATGGCTTAAGCACCTAAAAGGACTTAATTTTGATAAGAATTTTGATCTTTCCTTGGCTGCTGTTTTAGATACAGAAGATATAGAAGCTACATACAGAATTGCTTAATGTGAAATTTAAGGTCAAAATATGCATGTTGGGTACAAAAGCAAAAAAAAAAAAAAAAAAGTTTTTCATTAAGAGGTAAGTTTTTAGCCAATAAATGTTAATTTAACGTTCAGCATGGAGACACACACATATATACTGTGT
>JAAIIK010000053.1:3907566-3923171 GCA_014706435.1 Silurus glanis | reverse complement strand
TATATATATAAATGAATTTAAATATGACTTTATCTCTCTTATTAACTTTAAAACAACAAGAAACTAGGACATGGATGACTGCCAATAGCTGCTTTATTGTAAGTAACATGCACTAAGTTGTCTTGTACATGTATCCCAATGTGAAATTCAAAATTCAATCATTTGGTTTTGCTTTGGCATTTCACTATGATATAAGAGGAATAAAACACTGTAAAGTGTGGTAACATAGTGGACAGTTTTTTAGGCAGCACTTCCAATTCCAATCATTCATCAATCTCCAACAATCTTGGTCATTTTTATTTGATGCAAAAAAATCATGAGTTTTAAAACAATTTTCTAAACAAAAAGTGTTTCAACTATAATACAGTGTCTGTTTCATCTAATCCTACTGTATATTATGTTTTTTAACTTAGTGTTGCACTGCTGTTGAGAATTTATACCTGACCAGTAAGCCTGGTGACGAGCTTTGACGTAACAGCTGCAGCCAGTGCTTAATTAGTAGCCTATGTTTGGTGTGTGCAACATGCTGTTTGAGCAGACAATCTTTTTATCTCTCATAGACAAGAGACTTGTATAAAATTGTTGCTTGCTTTATTCTTTGTGTTTTATTTGCGTTATGTTTTGCACATTGTTCATTCCTACAGGCTGCATTGGTTTATGCTCTAAATATGAAATTACTACGAACTATCGGTTTAATCCGGCACGTGCAGCACAGCAAAAATAGACTCGTGCTGCATTACGAAACTCGAACCTGTTAGTGTGGGCATGGAAAAAAAACTATACTGTACAATGCATACTCACTGCGAATGGAGAATGTGTGAACCTGGCATTTGGCCTGAGGTGTACTAGTTTGGTTTTTTTTTAGCATTTGGACTATTTAAACTATGCTCATATGTCAAATTAGTTCGGGACCTTTCCCAAACCGGCTCTAAAAAACTTTTCCAGATGGGTTATTAAAATCTTTAATAATAGCAGATGTGGGTACTAATATAAAAGTCTAAGTGTAAAAACAACAATCTTAAATATTGAGCTAAAAATTGGTATACATTTCTTGTATTGGTTAACCATGCACTGCATCTGTCATCGCTACACTACATAACTAATAAACAAGTGTGTATTTTTAACAGGGTTGACAGATTGTCTTGTTTCACAAGTTAGGATACGGTTCATTGATTGAGGAGGGATGCATGTAGCAAGAATCTAATAAGGTTAAACTAATTCAAGTTTGCAAGTTGGCTATTTTAAGGGGCTATTAAGGGGGCATCCTGCCAATTAATTACAGAAATTTTTACAATGTAGAATCGACAGCAAAGCAAAGCAATCTCCACCAGCACACGCTATAATTTAGTGAACCATCCCAGAAGAGTGGAGGTTATTGTAACAGCAAGTGATAATTAAATGTGGAATGGGATGTGTTCAAAAAACGAATCTTATGGTCATTTGTCAACAAACATTTGTCCATATAGTGTCTGCAAATCTGATTAAGAGCGTGTACGATTGGAGCTGCACATTTCTCATCGCTGGCTTTCCCAGTGTAGCTAGCCCATCTTTACACTATACACAGAAGTCAATGCTAACAGTTAGGTCTTCTCTATGAAAAGGGCAGCAGCTCTTCACACTGCACATTCTCTGTCATATTTGTGAGCGTGTAAGTTTGAGGCGGGATGAGACCCCATGTGCGATCCTGAAAAGGTCACACTACAGGAACACACATGGGAGTCAGTGTGGAAGCGCAGTGACAGCTTTGCTCGGACATGCGCACACATACATGCAAATACACGCTGCGTTCATACAACGCGCGCAAATGTATACACGTGTGTCTGTACTCCACACCCTCTCAGACATCAACAACAATTTATTGTTATAATTATTGATAAAAAAAATGGAAATGTGAGCAAATGTAACATCTGATCCTTAATTAACACACCTCGAGTCCACCTTAAGTCCACTGGTGTATCTGCAATGTTTACAATGTTCACACAAAAAACTCTGCACTACCACATCACATCCTCACATTATATACTTACACACACCGTTTATATAATATATACTTTTTTATATACTGTATATCTATATATATTTGTTGTTTTTTAATCAATAATTTGAATTACTGTAGTATGCATTTCACTCACTCTCTGTCTGTCTATCTAGCTAGCTAGCTATCTCATACAACACCATATAGCTAACTTATGTCATTGCTATCATGATATATGGTTTAAGATAATGAATCATTATTATAGAAAATGAGCCAGTGTTTTAGTGCACTTGTGCAAGCAGGAGCAACTGCACCATAATTCCACGAGACTGTTTTACTGCTGGAGTCCGAAGAGCCGAGATGATCGAATATTAACTTTTTTGGTCACAAAACCTGAGGCGGGTATTAAAAAGTAAACTGCCTGCTCGCTGTTCAGGTGACGGATCTGTCAGTGTGTGTAAGTTACATAAGGATAACTTTACACAAGAACATAAACCCAGGGAAAAATCTCCCGTGTGGGATGAAGACAAGAAGGAAGATATACTGGGTAAAAAAAACAAACAAACATGCTCTAGCATGCAATGGAGGGAAGCAAAGAAAAATGAAGGATCTGTTGTGTGAAGTAGGGCAGAATATGACGATTATTGGATAAAAATGCAAATGTACACAAGCGATTACTTTACAAAAACTTGGAAATCAGTAATATGTGAAGTAGGATATGTCTATATTATTCCTCTTTTATAGTGGAGTTTTATAGTGGAGTATATTTTAGTGAATTCAATGATATCTCATACTGCGATATCACCCTGTTTTGTTTGTTCGTTAAACTCAAACTGTTTTCCGTGATTAGCAAAGGATAAAAAAATCTTTATTGATGCACAACACAACATAAAGCTAATCCATACTCAGTAATGACCTTTGCATCAACCTGTGGTGTAACAAGATAAAACAACTTTGCTGCATTGCATTGAGTCCTGTGTAGACTTTTCCATGCCTACTGTGTTTCTTCTTGTCCCACAAGACACACATCTTCTCATTACAATACATGTTAGACCTTGCAAAGTGGTGGAACCTCCTTACCAGCTGCCAATCAGTGGAAATAGAAAACTTAAACATTTCTGTGCCAGTTGGAATAGGTTTGAGCCTGCAGCAGGTGTCATTGTGTATACAGAGTACATACTGTATATAGACACTTTTTCTGCTATAGGTGCTTCTTAATCAAACTGTTACCACAAAGTTTGAGGTACACAATTGTATAGGATGTCTTTGGGTGTGGCAGGATGGGGCAAAAGTATTGGGACACCCGACTTTCCCAGCCATATGTGGTTCTTCTCTAAAATGTTGACACAAAATTGGAGGCACACGCTTGTATAGGATGCCGATGGAGGCGGGAGCCTTATATTTTCCTTGCATTTGAAATACGAGACCCAAACCTGTTCCAGCATGACAATGCCGCTGTGCACAAAGCTCCATGAAGATATGGTGTACATGGGTTCTAGTGGAAGATCTTGACTAGCCTGCTTTAGAGCTCTGCCCTCAAACCTATGTTAACACTGCCTGCACCCCTGGTCTCCTTACCCTAAATCTGACTTTAATAAAAAATAATCCTGACAATTTACTAAAGCCCTTGTGGCTGAATGAGCAAAATCTAGTGGAACTAGCAAATGAGGATTAAATGTGAAATGTGAAACACTTACCAAACCAATAGTCAGGTGTATAAAATAAGTCCGCAAACTTTTATTTATGTAGTGTACATGTAATAAAGTTTAAGGTTAGATTTCCAAAAAGATTAAGCTAATTAACCACAGTGACATTTTTCTTTGTTGTTTTTTTAAACCGATTTTGCTTATTTCTGGTGCTGCATTTTTACATTACCAAAGCACAGCATTTTCTTGGTTGCTAATTTCATTTCCTATGTGTATTCATATGCAGAACACATTACATTGTATTGCAATACAATGTAATTACATTTTAAAGCCCGCAATTTTTTCTTAATGGACTGCATTTGTTTTACGGCATGAGAATATTATGGTCTTCCTGTGCTTCTGATAAAAGCAAAAACAGTGGTGTGGAAGAAACGGCGTCGCGTATTTCAGAGAGAAAGATAGAGGTCCCATTACACAAGTGCAATTTCCACTTTGTGAATAGTTTCATTCAGTGCCCACAATATCCGATGATGAACTGGAGTGGAGAGCAATAGAGCGTAAATTACCTCATGGAAACGCTTTTATTTGAATATATTAGGTGACGATGAGTGCACTATTCTTCCACTCTGCTTTGTGATTGTCTGCGGGAGCTGCGAGAGTATATCTTGACAGAAAGTCTGGCATAAGAGAACATTTCAGGACTTTTTTCCCCCTTGCTTTTTATGCTCTCATATGGTGACGTCTTGAATTATCATATACCGTTTACCAAAAAAATGTTAAATCCTAAGATTGTCACACGTGTCATTCATAGGCTTTTGAACAAGTTCTTAGATTTATATATAGCTGCACATTCCTCCAATCTAAATGGATTTGGATAGTTTTATGTGCCATATTAATAAAAAGCAGTTGGAATGCAACCGATCATGTGCATATACAGGATACTGACATTCACTCGATTTCTCATTAGGCTGTTATATGTCTATGCAGACTTTAATAGTTTATGAAGAGTTTTTATAACCCCTAATTTTACATGAAAAAAAAAACATTCACAAGCCAATTTTTACCTGCATGGAAAAGAATCCTCCACCTCCATATACAGCTTATACATTTTGCATCAGTGATTTCTGTTTGAAAGTGATGAGCAGGAGCAGGTATAGAAATAAATCAGAAAAATATGCAGAGTTTATAGAGTGTTATAGCAAAAACTGGAATACTGTGAGGAAAGAAGGACAAAAAACTATATTTTTGATTATTAAATGATAAATAAATTATTAAAATATGATTCAAGATTATAAAGCAGCACATTATGTAAAATCATGTGGATGCAGGTCAAGAACCCAGCCATTAGGGAGGCACAAGCCAGTGCACTCTTAGTGCCCGGATAAATGGGGAGGGTTGCGTTAGGAAGGGCATCCAGCGTAAAACATGTGCCAAATCAAATATGCGGGTCACGATTAAGAAATTCATACCGGATCGGTCGAGGCCCGGGTTACCAACGACTGCCACAGGTATCGTTAGCCAACAGGGTACCGGTGGAAATTGGGCTACTGTTGGCCGAAGGAGGAGAGGAAGACGTCTACAGAGACGGCAGGGAAACGAGAAGTGTAGAAGAGTGGAGGTTCGGGTTGGTACTTTAAATGTTGGTACTATGACTGGTAAAGGGAGAGAGATAGCTGATATGATGGAGAGGAGAAAGGTAGATATGTTGTGTGTTCAGGAGACTAAGTGGAAAGGGAGTAAGGCCAGGAAAATTGGAGGTGGGTTTAAACTGTTCTATCATGGTGTGGATGGAAAGAGAAATGGTGTAGGGGTGATCCTGAAGGAAGAGTACAGTAAGAGTGTAGTGGAGGTGAAGAGAGTTTCTGATAGGGTGATGATCGTGAAGGTGGAAGTTGAAGGGATGATGATAAATGTCATCAGTCCCTATGCTCCACAAGTCGGATGTGAGATGGAGTAGAAGGAAAGATTCTGGAGTAAATTAGATGAAGTGGTAGAAGGTGTACCTAGGAATGAACGATTGGTGATTGGGGCAGACTTTAATGGGCATGTAGGTGAAGGGAACAGAGGTGATGAGGAGGTGATGGGTAGGTATGGTTTTAAGGAGAGGAATGTGGAAGGGCAGATGGTGGTAGATTTTGCTAAAAGGATGGAAATGGCAGTAGTGAATACGTATTTTAAGAAGAAGGAGGATCATAGGGTGACCTATAAGAGTGGAGGAAGGTGCACACAGGTGGATTATGTTCTATGTAGGAGATGCAACCTGAAGGAGATTGGAGACTGTAAGGTGTTGGCAGGGGACAGTGTAGCTAGACAGCATCGGATGGTGGTGTGTAGGATGGTTTTGGAGGCGAAGAAGAAGAGAAGGAGAGTGAGGACTGAAAGAAGAATAAGATGGTGGAAACTGAAGGAGGAAGAGTGTGGTGTGAGGTTCAGGGAAGAGGTCAGACAGGGGCTCGGTGGTGGTGAAGAGGTGCTGGATGATTGGGAAACTACTGCAGGAGTGATGAGGGAGGCAGCTAGAAAAGTACTTGGTGTGACATCTGGAAATAGAAAGGAAGAGAAAGAGACGTGGTGGTGGAATGAGGAAGTGCAGGAGAGCATAAGGGGAAAGAGGTTGGCAAAACAGAAGTGGGATCGACAGGGTGATGAGAAAAGTAGGCAGGAGTACAAGGAGATGTGGCAGCAGGTAAAGAGGGATGTGGCGAAAGCCAAGGAAAAGGCATACGAGGAGCTGTATGAGAGGTTGAACACTAGAGAAGGAGAAAAGGATTTGTACCGATTGGCCAGGCAGAGGGACCAAGCTGGGAAGGATGTGTTGCAAGTAAGAGCAATAAAGGATGGAGATGGAAATGTGTTGACTAGTGAGGAGAGTGTGTTGAGAAGATGGAGGGAGTATTTTGAGCAGCAGGTTGGATGATGTGGAGTTAGTGAAGCAGGAAGTGGATAGGATTAGTAAGGAGGAAGTGAGAGCAGCGATTAAGAGAATGAAGAGTGGAAAGTCGGTTGGACCAGATGACATACCGGTAGAAGCATGGAGATGTTTAGGAGAGATGGCAGTGGAGTTTTTAACCAGATTGTTTAACAAGATTTTGGAAGGTGAGAGGATGCCTGAGGAATGGAGAAGGAGTGTGCTGGTACCGATCTTTAAGCATAAGGGAGATGTGCAGACCTGCAGTAACTACAGGGGAATTAAGTTGATCAGTCACACCATGAAGTTATGGGAAAGAGTAGTGGAAGCCAGGCTGAGAGAAGAGGTGACCATCTGTGAGCAACAGTATGGTTTCATGCCGAGGAAGAGCACCACAGATGCCTTATTTGCTTTGAGAATGTTGATGGAGAAGTATAGAGAAGGACAGAAGGAATTGCATTGTGTATTTGTGGATTTAGAGAAAGCGTACGACAGGGTGCCGAGAGAGGAGCTGTGGTACTGTATGAGGAAGTCAGGTGTGTCAGAGAAGTATGTGAGGGTGGTTCAGGACATGTATGGTGGTCTGCAAGAATGAAAGGGAAAGTTTATAGGACTGTGGTGAGACCTGCAATGTTGTATGGATTAGAGACAGTGGCATTGAGTAAAAGACAGGAGGCAGAGTTGGAGGTAGCAGAGCTGAAGATGTTAAGGTTGGGAGTGACGAGGATAGACAAGATTAGAAATGAGTTTATTAGAGGGACAGCACATGTAGGATGTTTTGGTGACAAGGTGAGGGAGGCGAGATTGAGATGGTTTGGACATGTGCAGAGGAGGGACATGAGTTATATCGGTAGGAGAATGCTGAGGATGGAGCCACCAGGAAGGAGGAAAAGAGGAAGACCAAGGAGGAGGTTCATTGATGTGGTGAGGGAAGACATGCAGGTGGTTGGTGTAAAAGAGGCAGATGTAGAGGACAGGGTGGTATGGAGACGGATGATCCGCTGTGGCGACCCCTAATGGGAGCAGCCGAAAGAAAAAAAAGAAGATGTGGATGCAGGTCAAGAGCGTCAGTTTATTTTTATATTGAACATCAGAATGAGGAAAAAATATAGTTGGTGGTGCCAGATGGGCTGGTTTAAGTATTTTAGAAATAGCTGAACCCCTGGGATTTTCACACGCAATAGTCTTTAGAGTTTATGTCAAATAATACAAAAAATGCAAGCCAACAAACAAACCATCTGTCTACACCTTGTTGATAAAAGAGGTTTGAGGAGGTTGAAACATGAAAGCAGTTGGAGTTCAGGCTTATTGAAGGTTCCAGGAGCGCTACAGTAACTCTTTACAATATATATATATATTTACACACAATATACACTATATTTCTAAAAGTATTGGGTCACCTGGTCATAAGTACGGTATGTAATTTTTGAGCATTGAATTCAACATTTAGTCCCAATTTGCTCTTATACTCTTCTCTTATACTCCACTCTTCTGGGAAGAAAGATGACAAGAAAGATATAACAATAAAACGTTAGATTACCTGTATGTGCTTTCTCAAATTTGATGGTGAATTCTTGAAAGCCAGCACTTCTTGTTGCTTTGCTCATTGTTTGCTTGGCTTGCCTACGTCTACATCTGATAGCCAGGAAATAATACACCAATGATATGGTGAAAAAGCCGCACAATGAAGGGTTGATAGGCTGGAAACAGCGCTCAATGAGAAGAAATAAGACTAATAGTAACGAGGCTGGTTTGAAAATGTAAGGAGTAGAAAGTACAAATAAAAGCTTTCTTTCGGCTTCTCCCATTAGGGGTCGCCACAGCGGATCATCTATATTTGTGATCCGCATGTTCGATTTGGCACAAGTTTTTACGTTGGATGCCCTTAATATCGCAACCCTCCCCATGTATCCAGGCTTGGGACTGGCACTAAGAGTGCACTGGCTTGTGCAACCCTAATGGCTGGGGTTGGTTCCCTGACCCCTGACCGGGGATGGAACCTGGGCCGCGGCGGTGAGAGCGCCAAAGCCTAACCACTAGACCACCAGGGAACCGCAATGAGTAGAAAGTACAAATATTTGTGTAAAAATGTAATGAGTGAAAGTAAAAAGTTGTCCAAAAAATAAATAGTTGGATAAAGTACTGATACCAGAAAAATCTACTTAAGTAAAGTAACGAAGTATTTGTATTTCGTTACTTCCCACCTTTGAGAAGATTACATAGGTTTCATTCATCCAAGAACACACATCTAAAGGCCACACTAGGTACAGGTTCAAATGTACACTGGATAACTGAGGACTCTGAAAATTATAATTTTTTTTTTATATTCAGTTCACTGTTGAGTTTGTGCATCATAGTGCTAGCAGACCTAACAAGAACAAAGTCAGTATGATCAAATTTCTCCCAGCTCTCATGTTTGATGTGAACAATCACTGAAGCTCTTGATGTGTACTGTATCTGCATGATGGTTATGCATTGGGCTTTATGCATTGCTGTCACATTATTGGCTGATTGGTCAGTAGGCGTATACTGTTCTGGCCATCACAATATTGGGGTTGTGTGAAACAAGGATAAGTGAGTGCAAGTTTAAATAGACTATTTTAAGTACAAATGTAAAACATCAACAACAACAAAACAAAATATGTGAACAAAACCCATGAAGCAACAACAACTATGAAAAGTTAAATGTAAAACAAGGCAGGCAATAAAAGGTGAAGCTATATATAAGTGCTAATTAATAGCAGATGTGAACCGGGATTAGAGTTTTGTGGTCTGATGGCTAATGTAATTCATACTCCAAAATCCTGACAATTGATGTTTGAGCATTATACTCTACAAGTATAATGCACTTTTTCTTATAAAGGAAATTTTTTTATAATGCTGACCAAATAAGTTTTGTTTTTTTATTTCATAGGAATAACCTTGTAACCTTGAACTCATTGGAAAAGATTTACAAAAAAGAAATAAAAAAATCTTTATCTAAATTAGAAGCAATATCCTGACACAGTACTTTAAAATGTGAGCTGTTTGAAATTAAGTATGAAATTACTAACACATCATATGGGTTTGCTTTCCCTGCCTGAATCAATTCTCAGCTAATCAAACTCTGAAAGTATATATGAAAAAAAATTCATTCCTTTCATCAAAATCACATTTTAAATTGATTAAATGCAGCAACATAAGCACTGAATTGCATGGGAATATTTGTGTCAGTGAATGAAATGGACACATTTTTATCCTTTGACACTGGGTATGTGTCTTTTTTCATATTCACAAAGCATGGTATCAAACAACAAAACCTATAAACTACACACATTTTTTATTATACCAATCTGTGAAACTGTGTTTGTGTGTGTGTATACATACGTGTGTGCTTGCGTTAAACCAGCATTAATGGTCGCGGCTCCAGAATGCAACCTTATCTTTTCATAAAACTCACAAGCTGTTCTCTTGTATATTACGCCTTGCATTCATGGTCTTTTTTTTTCCCAGCTCCTCCTTTTATTTCTGAATGTGTGGTAATATCTGCATAAAGCAGTCCTTATTTTCCACAGGACAACCACGCATCATAAATTGCTCCTTTTTTTCTAAAATAAAAAGCCATCCATTAGCCATCTGCACTGAATGCTGAAATTAAAGCTGGGATGGGATGAAAACGTCACGCTTTGCTAACACCCGAGTTTCGGTTTTGAACATATAACAGTATCTGTTTACCATTTGCTATTTTGTATAACGAACGATGATATAGCTATAGTGAAGGGTGTAGATATTAGCATAAACTTGGAGTTCTAATTTCTTTCTCACCACTTCAAACTACCAATCATCATAAACTCTATGGTCATGATGATCGATTTAATATACGTGTATACGCGTATCTCCTAGCTCAAGTAAAGGGAAAATGTAATGCTACAGAATTCAAAGACATTGTATGCAGTTGCTTAAACGTATTGGTAATATTTTAGGTTAAGGATCATCCACGTATGGACGAAAAAGCCAGGTGTTCATATAAAATGCTTATACTTGAAATAAGGAAGACTTTTTAATGTAATTGTAAATAGCACTCATTTATATAATTTACAGAAAACTCAAAAACAATCCCAAAAGCTTTTTCAAACAACTAGGCTATTTTTCTATCATTCTACCTTTTTATTTATTTTTTATTTTTTCATAACATTCCGTGTTCAATAGGTCCTGTGATCAATTTCATTCATGCACCTCATGTACAGATCAGTTTGTCAAAAGCCGTACTACAAACGCTGCAGATAATGATCATCTATTAACATGCATAAAACACACTCATTATCACACCCCTAATTGAGATTAGCATCTTTATAATGATTTTTTTTTTTTCTTTCTACACAACAAACTCTCTGGAGCATTGGGCTATTCTTTGAGCTGATTGTCTCTTCACTTTTTTTGCATGTTCTCCCAAACCACTTCACTGAAACTAATTTCAACATTTAAGCAGCTGTTGAGAGAAATCGTTTGTGTTCGATCGGATTTCGTTCGGAGCGCTATTGATCGAAGATGCTGTGTATTTGATGTCTTTATGTATATCTCTGGAAGCTTCATAGAATCCAAAATGGCTTCAGACGGAGTGGCACTCTAATCGAATGCTTAAAGAAAGCAATTTGGCCTGAAGGTGACCCGTTCTGCTGCACTCTCAGAAAACATTAATGAGGAATTTTTTTTTTTTTTTTTTTTTTTGCATAGACCTAAAGCACATTTTGACCACTCATCTATTTTGGTCTTCATCAATCGGCAGCAAATTACCTCAGTGCCTGCACACCCAATCCTGGGGAATCTTTCTCCTCAGTTTCTCAATTTATATATTTATTTTTTGGCTTCGATCAGATCCTGCAGGTTGTTTTTCCGAAAGACGAGCGCAGAGCTCATCTTGGAATGACGGTGGGAAAACGGCCAAAGGATGTTTACTGAAACAAATGCAGGAAAGCAAATTCCAGTCATGAAGAGTAATGGGCATTAGTCAGCGGAAAATAACCCAATCAAACACAACTGCCTGCTGGGCCTTTTTGATGAATACGACGCAAAGCGAAGCTGCGAGTGCAATAATAATCAGGGCCGCTGTTTCAGATACGGCGCGCATGACCCGCAATCTTTTTGTTCATTTATCTTCGATGTCCTTTTTCCTCTCCAGACAGCGTGCTAGATTTATTGAATGAATGTTAAATCAACGTCTGCAAAAAAAAAAGAAAAGAAAGAAAGAAAGAAAGAAAGAAAAAAAAATGACACATTATACTCTACAAACACAAAGCTTAATTGAGGCACATTTATCATAACACAAACTCGCTGACATTAAACAAAAGGAAAGCTGGGTGCACTTCTAATATTAGAGCCAGCGCTTTTGAAATGTCTGAAGTAAGGGGAACAGTGCATGTATGCGAGTGTGTGTGTGAGTGAGTGTGTGTGTGTGTGCACTGAGCTCAATTTGAAGAAGTTGCAAATCCATTATCATTTTGCTCTCAACACTGCCATCCCATTTCCTATTCCTTTTGCATGTCTTCTTACTGATATTTCATTTATTTCTTGTCACAACACAAGGAATCGGTTTACTTTTACTGTCCAGGTGCAGCAGGCTACAATTCTGACCAGGGTAGATATCAAGGTAGTGTAGATCAGGTGTCGCACCCACAACTCATTAGACATCACAAACTCTTGTTACATGATCATGAACACATACAATGTTGTAACCTGATTTGTACAGGTATTATGTATCATCTGCCTTTGTGTGACTTTATTTACTGTCTTTCTGTATGCACCATCTACATGTTGTCTAGCCCGGTTAATCCTCTTTTCACTTTGTAAGTAAACTCTTTCCTGCACTCGCATCCATCATTTTCATCGCTTTCTAGCCAATAATGAACAGCACAGCTCAACAACGATGGAAATATAATGAATAGACATTCTGTGCCACCCAGATGATGATGGGTTCCCTTTTAAATCTGGTTCTCTCAAGGTTTCTTCCTCATGCCTCATGTCAGGGGGTTTTTCCTTCCACAGTCGCCACTGGCTCGCTCATTAGGGACAAATTTCGAATTATATGGAACAAACATATAGGCACGTAACGTATACATTCTAACTTTTTAAGCTTTTGGTAAGGCTGCTCCGAGACCATTGTTAAAAGTGCTAAACAAATAAAAATGATTTCAATGAATAAAAACGTGCTTCTTCACATGATGCTTCCGGTTGCTTCCGTTTTTCTCTGCGCTCGGCTTTGAATCAGTATTCTGATTTCCAGCTCTCTTGAAATCGCATGTTTTACGGTCACGCTCCTGGGACGCAATTATGACTCATTGTTTCTTCTGCAAAACACGTTCAGTAAAATGTGTTAATGCAGTGTGGTTCAACAAAATGCAAGGTTTTGCCATTCTGATCCCTCCGTCGAGTGACAGAAAGAAAGAGCAACTTATTGGCCACCTATTGGCCTAACACACATGACTTTAAATAGTCTAGCACAAATCCCATCTGTACAGGTCATAGGAAATATCCTTCTGAAATTTTACGTTTTTTATATTTATTTATACCAAAACATGAGATATATTTAATGTGTTTCAAATAAAGTATTAATCGATATGGATTATATACTATCACACCAGTGCAATTTCATTTATTTAAGAAGCATGGGTCAGCTAAATGAATGACATTTACGTCCTTAAACTCAAGTGGTCATTACATTTGCATTTACTACACTGTTGAGAATGCACACCTACGTCACTACTTCACATGAAAAGCCCATATAAAAACTATGATTTATTGCGATTCTCAATTTCCCCTTGTGTTATTGCTTTTCTGCAGCAGGATGTTCAATAGCCAGGAAATTGTCTGAATAGCTTTCGCTAGCCACCATTCAGGCTTTTCTTAGTGGTATTTCTCTCACCCTCTGAAACAAATCAACATCTAACACATCTGTCATCTAACATCTAACCTAGCCTGTCTACTTCACACAAAAATGCTTTATCCTGTAGCAAATACAACCTCCTGCTTTCAGACCAATCAGCAGAGACAGACAAGATGGGAGCCAAACGCTCTCAGATGGCCAGAGTATTATTGCAAATAAGCTGTATCTTCCATAAAGTGTTGGGTTTGCTGATCTTTGCTTCAAAGTTCTAGTGGGAATCGCCGCAAAGCGAGAAATTTGCAAATGTAACGAAGGTAAGAAAAAAAATCCAAATTTAAAAGCTTTGTTCTCCTTCATGTAAAAACATACTACTCTCTAGCGTTACTTTGCAAATAGCAAAGGAAGACATTACAGATGTGTACAGTTGTTTGCAAAATCATGGGCTCCCTGGTCGAATAATATAATTTATTGAATTCTTGAAGAGAAAAGAAATAAACAGTCTGTGCTGTGAACAATTTCAAATCTCAGAATTTAATTAACTTGTCGGTCTTAATTGACTCATTAGGACTTGTTAGGAAGGTCAAGATTTGTCATTAAAAAAAATATATCTTTGACTCTTCAAGCCTTGCGCTTTATTCAGCAACCACAGGGTTCTCTAAGCAGCTGACTGAGCATCTGAAAATGAATCTAATGATGCCTACAATGTAGAGGAACATTATAAAAAAAAAAAAGCTATCAAAGCCCTTCCAGATCGCAACTGTGGAAACCAAGGCACGAAAACTGAGAAAACCTATAAATAGAACAGTGAAAAAAACAAAACACAATTACCATGATATGCATGGAGGAGTCATCAGAAGTAAATCGTACCTGTGAACTAACTACAAAAGTGATTCTCCAATATAAAGCAGAGACAGTTTAGACTGTGGACAGAAGAGATAAAAATAGAACTCTCCATATTTGAGGTAAAAAGGGATAGCGTTTGATGAAAATAACTTACATTATACTTTGGGCTCATGTGGGAGCCAAAGGCACAGAAAACATGGCATTGGTAGATGGTAGAATGGATTTCAGTAAATATCAGTCAATTCTGGAAGCAAACATTATACAGTGAGACTAAAAAAAAGGATGATGAATTTCAAAACAAACCTCATAATCCACTCTGTACTGCTTCAAGAAATGCAAGATGAAGTGTTATACATAACTGAACACCCATTTGTAGATGGTAAATTGTGCTTGCAAGATGGTCAAGGAATATCTAAGAATTTCAAACATTTTCCACAGAATAGTGGGGTAAAAAAAGTAATTAAACGAGAATAAAAAGCCTCCTAGGTGGCTACTAATTAAACATCCACAACCTGATATCTGCTAAAGGGGCTTATAAACATTTTATATAACTGTGTAATAAGATTTATTGATTAAAATAGTTTGCTCTAGAATTTGCCTTTACTTCTTTTTACTTAAGAAATCAGTTAATTATGCAATTTGGTTGGAAAACATTGAATACACAAGCACTGTGTGTACAACTGTAAGCACTGATCCTTTAATAAATCCTTTAAATAAAGTCTTACATTTAATTTTAAAGTCCTCACTGTGTGCATCTGCATTTAGATTTTGTCATGAATGTGTCTCCTCCAAGGGTATTAGAATTTCAAGGCCAATTGTTTTGTTTTTTCTATACATTATGTACATTTGGATTTGAACGTGGAAAAAATTGAGATGATATATTTTAGAATTTACAACTAAATGTGTTAAACAACTTAGGATATAAAAAAAAAAAGGAATACACGTGACTAACACTTGTTTCTTGTTGCCCATGTGAGCCCTGTTAGATCTATTGTTTAAACAATAAAGAGCTCTGAAGGTCTACTCTCAGTTTTAGCCCTGGGTTATTCTTGTGAAAAGTGTGTTTTTGTGGAAAGTCGACAGAAACATTGTATGCTAATTTAAAAAAAGAAATGAACTCGAATCGAATTAGTAGGACCTTCGCCCAGCAACAAGACAATGAACAAAAGCCTATGAAAAAATAAAAAATAAAAAAATAACCTCAAATGACTGTTTAAGACTGTAGAAAGGACATTACTCATAATCTTACATTCCGGTGCTCATGTAAGTACACATAAATAAATATTTGATAAATACACATCGTTCACCTTAACTCTTAAATTCTGTATAACTCAAATTCTGTTAACTCTTAAATTCTGTTTAACTCTTAAATTC
>JAAIIK010000053.1:3856958-3888989 GCA_014706435.1 Silurus glanis | reverse complement strand
TATATATATATATATATATATATATATATATATATATATATATATATTATTAATTATTATTATAATATTAAAACACATTTTTTTCAACCTTAGTGTCATACAGCACCTTATTTCATACAGCTCAAGGAGCTTTACATATGAAACTAAGCACATATATCAACAACTTAGTCAACATTCAGAGTTAAATCAAAGCAAAATTTTTTTAAAGATGTCTGTGCATGTCTGATAGAAGATAGAAGCATTTCATAGAAGAGAATGAACTGCTAAAAAAAAAAACCACAGCATATCAGAAAAAAGAGCACTTTTATATAAACCCGTGATGTGTAGTATTAGAGTTGGATCTGGGCTGGTTTAGAACCAATTAGATACAAGAATGCACCAGCTTGGTGGTAAACGTATATGCTATCTTAATCTGTCAAATGTAAAATTATTGCTGTTGCCATTAATTTATTAATAAAGAATAATATTAGGTCCCTTTGGGAGGAACCAGAATTTATGCCACAGGAAGTACAAACCCGATTCCGAAAAAGATGGGACACTGTACAAATTGTGAATAAAAAAGGAATGCAATAATTTACAAATCTCATAAACTTTTTATTCACAATAGAATATAGATAAAATATCAAATGTTGAAAGTGAGACATTTTGAAATGTCATGCCAAATACTGAGAGCTACACATTCCAAAAAAGTTGGGACAGGTAGTAATAAGAGGCCGGAAAAGTTAAATGTACATATAAGGAACAGCTGGAAGACCAATTTGCAACTTATTAGGTCAATTGGCAACATGATTGGGTATAAAAAGAGCCTCTCAGAGTGGCAGTGTCTCTCAGAAGTCGAGATGGGCAGAGGATCACCAATTCCCTCAATTCTGCTGCAAAAATAGTGGAGCAATATCAGAAAGGAGTTTTTGAGAGAAAAATTGCAAAGAGTTTGAAGTTATCATCATCTACAGTGCATAATATCATCCAAAGATTCAGAGAATCTGGAACAATCTCTGTGCGTAAGGGTCAAGGCCGGAAACCCATAATGCATGCCCGTGATCTTCGGGACCTTAGACGGCACTGCATCACATACAGGAATGCTACTGTAATGGAAATCACAACATGGGCTCAGGAATACTTTCAGAAAACATTGTCGGTAAACACAATCCACCGTGCCATTCGCCATTGCCGGCTAAAACGCTATAGGTCAAAAATAAAGCCATATCTAAACATGATCCAGAAGCGCAGGCGTTTTCTCTGAGCCATTTAAAATGGACTGTGGCAAAGTGGAAAACTGTTCTGTGGTCAGACGAATCAAAATTTGAAGTTCTTTTTAGAAAACTGGGATGCCATGTCATCCGGACTAAAGAGGATAAGGACAACTCAAGTTGTTATCAGCGCTCAGTTCAGAAGCCTGCATCTCTGATGGTATGGGGTTGCATGAGTGCGTGTGGCATGGGCAGCTTACACATCTGGAAAGGCACCATCAATGCTGAAAGGTATATCCAAGTTCTAGAACAACATATGCTCCCATCCAGACGTCGTCTCTTTCAGGGAAGACCTTGCATTTTCCAACATGACAATACCAGACCACATACTGCATCAATTACAACATCATGGCTGCGTAGAAGAAGGATCCGGGTAGTGAAATGGCCAGCCTGCAGTCCAGATCTTTTACCCATAGAAAAGCAACTAGAAGACTGTTTTAGACAAGAATGGGACAACATTCCTATTGCAACTTGTCTCCTCAGTCCCCAGACGTTTGCAGACTGTTATAAAAAGAAAAGGGGATGCCGCACAGTGGTAAACATGGCCTTGTCCCAACTTTTTGAGATGTGTTGATGCCATGAAATTTAAAATCAACTTATTTTTCCCTGAAAATTATACATTTTCTCAGTTTAAACGTGTTGTATTCTGAATAAAATATTGAAATGTGAAAATTCCACATCATTGCATTCTGGTTTTATTCACAATTTGTACAGTGTCCCAACTATTTTGGAATCGGATTTGTAAAGCATTGTGACCATTTCTGCCCAGTTAACAGCCCAGTTAACCCAAAAACCCATTTAGTGTTCCTGCCATTAGCTGCCAAGCTTCATTCTTCAAATGCTGCCTAAACCTCCTCTTCCCCAACCAAGCACATTTAACAAAATACCACTAACCGAGTGGAAGGGACAGCTGAATAGCTGATAATGATAACAAAAAAAAAGAAAACGCTATTTTTCCTCACACTGTGAGCAGCTGGAAACACCTGTGGAGGAGCATTAACCTGAGTATGATTCATAGAGCAGTGAGTTTGCACCCTGAGCTCAGGAAAGACATATATACAGCATTTATTTCTGAAACGAACGAATAACTCCTCACTGGTTTTCTCTTTAAGTGTCATGTATTTATAGTGCCTATTACGCCCGGTACAAATAAAGCACAAAAGAAAAAAAAAGTGCAGAAAGGAGGGATGAAGTAAACGTTTAGAAACTGCTTAAAATCGAACTAAACTGACACCCCAATGTGAGCCAGCCCCATTCTCGCCATCCTGACAGGACTTATGCATCCTCCCACTTAAGAGTGTGAGCGACAGCAGGTACAGAGAGACAGAAAAAAGAGAAAAAGAGACAGGCAAAGCTGCTCAGGTGGCAGCAGAGCGGAGGATATGGCAGGCGAGGACAAATGACCAAGTCAACTGTAACAAATTGAGGGAAGGAGAAAGAGTCCATTCAGCCCTGCTTCCTCATTTCAAACAGCAAGACGTGGACATTCAGAGGATTACAAAGAGTCCAAGAAAAGCAAAGTTACTGTACAAATGACAGGTGAGACATTAACTGGAGAAAAACACAGTGCCATCAGTAAAGCTTCAGTGCACTTCGGTGTAGACTCTGCAAGGCTAAGGAAATGTATTGAAGGAATGGAATGGCATTCTTCCAAATAATTTCTAAAACACTGCTCCAAAAGTTTTAAAATCACTTTAAGGTAAGGTTCAGTTCATTGTGTTTTTACATTAACTGTACAAAAAACCTGTCTGCAAGTTAGCAAAATCTCCTTATTTACAGTAATTGTGAAATCTTTTGGCCTAGCAATGCTGTTGACTCCAGCAACCTGACTTGTGTTCGTTCACTAATATATTACAAGCATTATTCAATATAATGTGTTATTTATATATATGCATTGCAGTCCATAGTGTCCAATATTGCACCACTGGTCCCCAAACTTTTTTGCACCACAGACTAGTTTCATGCAATACAGTATTTTCCATGGGGTTGGGGGTATGTCACGCACATAATTAAACACAATAACTATTATACATACAGTACATCTGGAAAGTAATCATTGTTTTCTTCAAAATTCAAAAGACAATACCCCATAATGACAATGTGAAAGAAGTTTGTTTATTACAAATAAAAAACAACAAAATCACATGTACATAAGTATTCACAGCCTTTGTCATGGCACTCAAAATTGAGCTCAGGTGCAACCTGTTTCCACTGATCATCCTTGAGATGTTTCTACAACTTGATTGGAGTCCACCTGTTGTAAATTGTTGATTGGATATGATTTGGACAGACACACACCTGTCTATATGAGGTCCCACAGTTAACAGTGAATATCTGAGCACAAACCAAGACATGGAGTTCAAGGAATTATCTGTAGACCTCCGAGATTTGATTTTATCGAGGCACAGATCTGGAGTAGAGTACAGAAAAATGAAGGTCCCAATGAGCACAGTGGCCTCCATCATAAATGGGATAAGTTTGGAATCACCAGGACTCTTGCTAGAGTGGGCCGTTCGGCCAAACTGAGCAATCAGGGGAGAAGAACCTTAATCAGGGAGGTGACCAAGAGCCTCATTACTCTGTGGAGAGAGGAGAACCTTCCAGAAGAACAACCATCTCTGCAGCACTCCACAAATCAGGCCTGTATGGTAGAGTGGCCAAACGGAAGCCACTCCTCAGTAAAAGGCACATGACAGCACACCTGGAGTTTGCCAAAAGGCACCTGAAAGACTCTCAGACCATGAGAAACCAGGATTGAAATCTTTGGCCTGAATGCCAAGCATCATGTCTGGAGGAAACCACGCATTGCTTATCACCTGGCCAATATCATCCCTACAGTGAAGCATGGTGGTGGCAGCATCATGCTGTGGGAATGTGTTTTAGCAGCAGGAACTGGGAGACTAGTCAGGATTGAGGGAAAAATAAATGCAGCAATGTACAGAGGCATCCTTAATGAATACCCACTCCAGAGCACTCTGGACCTCATACTGGCGCAACAGTTCATCTTCCAAAACGATAATGGCCCTAAGCACACAGCCAAAATAACAAAGAAGTGGCTATGGGACAACTCTGTGAATGTCCTTGAGTGGTCCAGCCTGAGCCCAGACATGAACCTGATCATCAACATCTCTGGAGAGATCTGCAAATGGACGCTCTCCATCCATCCTGATGGAGCTTGAGAGGTTCTGCAAATAAGAATGGGAGAAACTGCCCAAAAATAGGTGTGCCAAGCATGTAGCATCATACTCAAAAAAACTTGAGAATGTAATTGGTGCCAAAGGTGCTTCAACAAAGTATTGACCAAAGGCTGTGAATACTTATGTACGTATGATTTTTTATGATTTCTTTTATTTTTAATAAATTTGCGAAGATTTCAAACACACTTCTTACATGTCATTATGGGATATTATTTGTAGAATTTTAAGGAAAAGAATTGAATCCATTTTGGAATAAGGCTGTAACAAAACAAAATATGGAAAAAGCGCTGTGAATACTTTCCGGATGCACTGTATATGATTTAATTCTAAATTGAGTTATTACATATATAACAAAAATGTCACCCAAACTACCATAATGCGGAATCATTGGGAGCTGAAATAACCGATGCCCAGGTAAAAAACTGCGAAAAAAAAAAAAACCCCGTCCAGCAGACCACGACAGTCTATCAAATTGAAAAAAATAAAATACTTTCTATTTTTTTCTGTGTGGCCCAGCTCCAAATGATCCACATTCTGGAATTGGTCTGTGAGCCAGGGGTTGGGGAGCGCTGCTTTACACAAATACTTGGTATCCAGTATTGAAGTTTTTGCATTATAACAGTACTTAGTATCAAGCATTTCACTGGTACATTACAAACATTAACCGAGAACACATGATGCACTGCAACATTACTAAAATACACTTGGTTGCTAGCACATCACAATCTATTCTACTTGTCTATTATTGAACTGGTACAGTCCAGTATAGCAACACTGGTAGTCAGTGGTTTACAGTAATGAAGTAAGTATAATTTGTTACAGTAGCTTAAGTAGCTTTTTCACATATCTGTACTTTACTAAATTAAAGTACTTTAGTAGTAGAATTGGGGAGGTTTTTACTTAAACTTTACTACATTTAAAATTAAATATTGCACTTTTCCCTCAAATATTTAGCAAAATCTATTTTTATTTAGGAGTGGATAAAAAACATGACTGGTCAAGCATGCAGCAAGCCACCAATCAGGGTGAAGCATGCTCTCTGTTTTTAATTTGATTTGATTGCAGCTTGGTGGTATCTACTTCAACAACACATTTTGAGAGTAGTAGAAGAAACTTCTCACTCGAACTTAACCCAACATCTGTGGCCTTATTTGTGCAATTTTTTGAAATAGTTGAAAAGAAGGTTTTGGGCTCATGATAATTTAAATATATATAAATCAGTGTTTGACTAATTAATATTAGTCATCAGGATGACCGCGTCCTGAGGTGGACATTTTAGATTAGATTGGTGTCCTAAGAATAACATTAGAGTCTTTACAGATACACTGAGTTGATTACGCAAGAGTCTTGTGATAAAAATTATAATAGGACATTATATAATAAATAATAGTACATTGGATACTACATAGTACATTTGAAAGCAAATACTTTTGTACTATTACTTAAGTAAAAGTTTAACGGGAGCACTTTTACTTTCAATGGAGTAATATTAGACATTCATTATTTAATATTAATCCATTGATTAATATAAATTATACACCTAGCGTATCTTTACTTTAACTCAAGTGCATGGGTTGTGTACTTCGTCCACCACTGCTGGTAGAACACAATATTTATGTTACAATAATACTCAATATGCAGTATTACACCAGTACATTTCAAACAAATTTTGGTATCCACTGGTATGTTAACAATGCTCTGTATCTCCTGTTGGACTGGTGCACCAATAACTATACTCTGGATTCCTTATTCTATGGTTATAAAGTAACCAGTATTGTATGGTACATTGCTGACAATACTTAGTATCCAGAATTGCACTTGTACACTGCAAACAATACTCTGTGTCCATGTCATTCTTGATTCATTCTCTTATTTTCCTTGTCTTTCCTCCTTTCCACTTTACTTAGGTCTTATCTTTAAACTTTACTGAAAAACAACTAGAAAAACACTCCCTTTCCCCACCCGCACTATTCATTTCTCATTTCTTGCACTCACAATCTTATCTCTTTCACACACTCATGCCGTGCTTACCTGAGCACTGCTCAAAAATAAAAAAAAAAGATAAATAGCATATTGGCAGTAACCCCTGCAACATATCTTTGTCTCCCTCTCTCCCTCAGGGCACAGATGGTAATATAAATGTGCATGAAGGAGAAGTACAGCAGCTCACACATATGTCTGACACTAGATGAGTGCTTTGTTATTCTCACTCCTTCAATATCGTAAAAAGCAATAATGCAACTGTTTGCTAGGAGATGAAACTCATTAAACAGCCGAAATAAAGAGGTGTCATTAATTTCACACAGTAACTATGAGCTTTGGAGGAACACTTTGGGGAAGGCCCTTTTCTATTCTAGCATGACTGTGCCTCTGTGCACAAAGCAAGCCCATAATGGCATTTACTGTTGGATGAGTTTGGTGTGGAAAAATTGAATGGCCCACACAGAGCCCTGACTTGAACCCCGGTAAACACTTTTGGGATGAACTGAAAGCTTGTAAGCCAGGCCTTTTCATCCAACATCAGTGCTGACCTCACACATGCTCCGTTGGATAAATTAGCAAAAATCCCCCAGAAACTCTTCCAGCATGAAGACCCTTGGCTTATAAGGACTGTAATATAATAAAAACTATAGTGCTTATTTTTATTTGGATTGTCCTTATAGCCTTGAAGAATTTCTTCTCTGAGTACTTAAAAAGGAACGAATGGAACCAAATCTAGTGAGGCAGATCAGCGAGATATAAATCGATTAATGACCACCACAGTAGTACCACATTAGGCAGGTAAATGCTTTCCATACAAATCCATCAATTCTTCTGTTCTTTGTAGCTAGCCATCTAACTAACGCAACCAATCATTTATTAGGAATGCCATTAGACAGCATGTCAACTTTTAAGTACATTCTTAAGGAGTATAAGAGTAACCTTCCTGCTTTTTAAATCAGGTAGCTAAAATAACTAAATAAATTGGATTATTTTATATAGCAAAAAAATAGACAATTCGTTGGTTCATTAGCATAATCTACAGGATATAACTAAATTACAAAGTTAAGTTAAAAATATTCATTACATGGCAAAATATATGCCATCTGATCATCATATTTACATGCAGTTCTTGCTCAAAATGTAGCCACAAAATTTCGACTCACACACTGGCTTTGTTTGCTAAAGCTTTAGAAACAGAGTCCCAATTATGTTCAAGCATGGCAATACGTCTGTGCAGGAAGTGAGCTCTGTGAACAAATGGTTTGCCAAGGATGGTGTGTAAGAACTTAAGTATCCTGCAAAAAACCCTGACCTTTACCCAACCAGTGGTGGACATACTACACAAAGCATGTACTTGAGTAAAAGTAGAGATGCAGTCGGTAAAATATTACTCCAGTAAAAGTAAATGTGCTCCCTTTAAACCTTCACTTGAGTAAAAGTACAAAGTTTTTGCCTTCAAATGTACTTAAGTATCCAAGTTCTATGATTTACTATGAATATAATGTCCTATTATCCTCTTGTCTATTGTTCTTTTTGCTTAATCAACTCAGTTTATGTGAAAAAACTCTAAAGTTACTCTTAGCACACCAATCTATTAATAAAATGATATTATTAAGTCAAACACTGATTGGTATCTAATAAATTAACATGAGTCCAAAACCTTATTTTCAATGCTTCAAAAAAATCTAGCAAATAAGGCCACGGGTGCTGTGTCGAGTCAGGAGTTCCTTCCATCATTATTCCTCTTTAAATGTTCTGCTTGCTGTTGAACTTACGCTGAACTGTATGTTCCTGCTAAGTAGATACCACAAACTGGCAATGGTGGTTCAAGCTTGAATGATGCCCTGGGTGAACCACACCATAACCCAACGTCGCCCCCATTGATTAGTTTCAGCTTTGAAAAGCTGCTCTCTACTTCAGCTACCGTCACTGGATGAGTAAGAACATATTCTCAGAGCAGTCCACAAATTTGGATCCATTTCTGCCAGCTCCCTTTCATGTATAAATATCACCCTAAATGCATTTATCAAACTCTCAAAGCCAACAACTATTCAACTCCTTGGCTAAGTGTAGCCACAAGATACATACAACATCTATATCCCTATAATATATATTTTTCGAATAAGCCTTTTAAGCTGCACTGTATATTCCCCCTTATAGAATTCAGTTCTGGAAGAAAACCTTTCTGACATCACCTCACTTGAAGGTAACCAAATCAATAAGTGCTGTTTAACTACAATCCAACTAGACTAGTGAGGCTGTAATTGTTTTGTTGCTACACACATTATGATAAAGTGCATACTATAAATTATAATGTTATGCATCTAAAAGAAATATTGTTGCTTGTATGCATAAACGCACAGCAGGCAACACAACATAACCTAAGTAATATACAGTTATTAGGCTATTTCATTAAATGCTTTAGCCTACACTATCCTCATAACGGGATGAGTGATAGAGCTGCACACACACCTTTATCTATTGCACGTTATTGCAGGTTTAGACGTTTTTTGCTATCCATAATTTTAATTTGGATTCAGCTCACCTTACTGACATTAGATCACTCCAGGTCTTGTCAGTTCTCCTACTGGAAACCCTGAAGGCTGAAGTAAGGTCACCCAACCCCAGCCTCTCCTTTCTAAGTCTATGAGCGAGGGTACTTATCTGGGCGGTGAGTGCACACTTCAAGTCCCGACCAGGTTCATTGACTGTGAAATGATCTAGTAATTGACAAGGCCGTGAAAATGAGCGGTGAAAATTTATTTTTTTTTTTTTGTGTAGAAGAAACTACTGAAATACAGTAATGACATATTTTCTTTGTTACTGTTCACCAATGGACCACACTGAATTGAAGCACCGATTACACCCAAGAACTCCTCGTCCAACCTCAGTATCTGAAATCAGTAATGCTCTTGTTTCTGAATAGGCACAAATCCCCAAACCCATATTCCAAAATGTAGCTTTCCCAGAAGTTTGGAGGTTAGAGTAAAAGCAAAAGTGTTAAATGGAAGGGGTGTGAGCCCTCTGCTGGCAAACCATTTGCACCTCTCCATAAAGAGCTTGTGCACAACTAAACATTCAGCATTAATGAACAAGTGCATTAATACATTTTTCTTAATAGTAAACACTGTGCCTAGGTGGGTATTATATAACAGTGAATTATCTCCGCTGTTACCTTCTAATATTTTCATATTCTCATTATAACCACTCACATACATTTTCTGAAATGGCTGAGAAGTTAGAGGCAGCTAAAGAGTACCAAAGCACAATCAGTTTGATAAATTAGCATAGTGCAGTATAGAAAACAATGGCCTTTATGCCTTAGGTTTTAGTTTGCATGTTGCTTAACCATTTGCTTTCTGAGTCGTGTACAACCTACATGCTACTGTAACATAGCATGGTGTTTAACAGCTAGCCATGATCAGTCACCTTAACTAACATCTTCCTGAAATGGTTTAACTAGCTAAGCAAGTGACGGCTAAAATTTGCTAAAATAAATTATTTTTTCATTATTTTAAGCTCTTGCTGCTATCTAACTAACTTTGATATTTATTCATTTACAGTGTGGTTGCAAAATACGTAACCAGGCTAACTCTGCATGATTAAAGTTCGAAGTATGGATATGCATTTGAACAACTTTGCTCATTTTCACTGTGTAATCTACACATATACCACAAGATTAAAGCATTTAATAGAACCAGAAACCTGGTACTAAGTTATAACATTTAGGGTACAAATACAAATCAGGAGGGTGATTCTTGTAGTATCTTTATCAGACCTAGAAAATGTTGTGTAAATTCAAACCTGATGTAAGATTTGGAGCGTCTATTTGACAGCGTTATGCCTAATTTTAAGAAGTGGTAAGAGCACAAAGCGTAAAGTAGTAATAATATACGTGAATATAAATAAATGTAGTGATCAAGAAAATTCCTCATGTAAGAATAAATGTCACTTAAAATATTAAATAATGTTCTGTATCCGAGGAATGTATTTCTGAACATACAGCACTAATTAGCCAGGTGAACCCACATCAACTCTGTTGACGATTCAGTAGCTTGTGAGGTTCATTAGCTAGTTAACTAATAGCTACACATGTATAAATATGCTGTAGCAGAGATTTGTCTTTGACATTATTCGAAGCATTACCTATAGTCTGTAACAGATTTATTTAACACAACAGACCATTGCTTCTGATCCAGACTTTGGAGCTATGGATAGCTAGTCTAGCACATTTAGCTGACTAATCTTTTAACTGTAAATTTTTCCGCAGGTGGAAATGCCGATATCTCCCCAGGCTTTTGCAAATCATCATTATGCTGATTAATATGAAGCATTTAAAATTGAACACAGATGATAAAGTGGACCTGGGATACACATCTGTTTCCAGTGTCTCAGACATTGCTGCTACTGATTCAGCATTTGCTGCCTGGCAGCTGCTTTATTCTGATTCATTTCTTTTTATTTGAACTTTTGCCTGCACTCTCTTTTAATTGGCTGACATCTTTCAAAGGAAAATGTTTTAGAAATTTTTTTTGTTACTGTAATAGTAATCAGAAATGAATGCAATTTCATGTTTTTTTTTTTATTAAATAAAAAAAAGTTGCAATGAATCACATATTAAACATAATAATAGCAAATGTAGGTTGTACTGCCCACCTGTGCTAATTTCACAACATACACTTAGAATCACAGAGCAGCAGCCGTCCAACATACAATCGTGAGCAAATTCTGCACTTTTCCTTAGGTACAGTGTTTTTAGGCAGAGACGTGATGAAGGCATAGTCCGTGTTCGCTGTCTTAAGATGCCATGGCAATGAAAATGACTAATCTCTTAACAAACAAAGAGAAGCCATCAATTTCCAACAATATCCTGGCACTAGCTTGACCGCAATCACATTTAAATGATATATGGTATTTCTGAATCTTCAAAAACATGACGTGATAGCTTTTAAAGCTTTTATGTGTATTAGGGTTATTAGTGGGAGTTCTTTATGAGTAGGTGTACATTTCTTACATTTTGATGCTACTTTCTCAGAAATTCATAAGCCTCATCCAGCTTGCCGTAACGTATAATCCACCGCCATCCTTTTTCCTCTTATTAAAATTGATTGTCTGGTTTAGTGCAGGATGTGGCATGAAACCGCCAAATAAAAGTGCTCCCCTTTCAATTTGAATCTGCATAATGCAGGAATTGACGATGTTTGTGGGCATGAATAAATAAATGTGTAGAAAGGTCAGATCATCTGTCTTGGAGGTGCATAACCAATACAGAATAGGTCTGAGGATTTTTTAAAAAGCCGAATAAAGGGATTTTGCCTTGTTTAAAGGTCTAACTGTTCAGATCAACTTAGAGTTTTAATTCAATCTATTTCAATGCACCTGTATTTGTGTAGCACTTTTGAGAATGGACATTGTGACAAAGCAGTTGGAGAGCAATATATAAATTCCAGATACACATTAATAAATAAATGTATCCCTAATTAGCGATTTAGATTTGGGGTTGACAAGGAAAAACTCCCTGAGACTTCATGAGAAAGAAACCTTGAGAGAAACCAGACTCAAAAGAGAAATCATCATTTAGGAGATGCCAGGTGGTGCAATTATAAATTATTTTGCCTAGGTATATACGCCCATCAGGCATACCATTATGACCACCTGCCTAATATTGTGTTTGTCCCCTTTTGCTGCCAAAACAGTCTTGACCCATCAGGAATTAACAACATTCTTCAGCAATTTGAGCTACAGGAGCTTGTCTATTGGATTGGACCACAAGCGCCAGCTTTTGCTCCCGACGTGCATTAGTGAGCCTCGGCCGCCCAAGACCGTCACCGAATCACCACTGTTCCTTCCTTGGATCGCTTTTGATAGATACTGACCACTCCAGACTGGAAACAGCCCACAAGAGCTGCAGTTCCAGAGATGTTCAGACCCAGTCGTCTAGCCATCATGATTTGGGCCTTGTCAAACTCGCTCAAATCCTTACACCTGCCAATTTTTTCCTACTTCTAACACATCTATTTTGAGGACAAAATGTTAATTTACTACCTAATATAAATCCCACCCACTAATATGTGCCATGATGAAGCGATACTGTAACCAGTGTTGTTCACTTCAACTGTCAGTGGTCATAAAATTATGCCTGATCAGTGTATTATTTAAAGTTATATATTATATATTATTTATTATTAAAAGGTGCAGTAAGCTTAGGAGATTGTAAGTTAGGTGTATGTAGAGATGAGAAGTGGCAAGGTTTCTTTGCATTGGTCTATTAGTAGTAAAATGCTGTTGAAAATACAGGAGGCACAAGGACAAATTTTACAAAAACGTTGTCTAATTCAACAGCCTGCAAATCAAATTTAAAGCTTTAATGCTATTTATGCTATACTGAGTGACTAATTCACAGTTTGCAGTGCAGTCCAAAAAAAAAAAAAATATGTGTTTTTTAAAAAACATTATACAAGAATCTAAAGAAACCACTTATAACACACTCATAAGAAAAAGCTGCATTAATAAAGGATAGAAGATGTGAAGTCTATAGCAAAAAGGTTTTTTCACCAAGCTGTGTCTGTACACAAGGCCTCTTAGAGGTGGCATGTTGCTGCTTATCTGAGTCCAAATGAATTGGAACTGGATACTGACGTGTAACTTTGGGCTTCGAAAATTCTAATTCATAAACCACCATTATTAGTTCAATTCAACCTTCATTTACACAGTGCAAGGATTTTTATTTTATTTGCTTTAAAGCAGCGGTCCCCAACCTTTTTTTGCGCCACGGACCGGATTAATTTCAGACAATATTTTCACTGACCAGCCTTTAAGGTGTGACGGATAAATATAACAAAATAAAATGATACGACCGGCATAAAAACTGGTATTTTCTAAATATAATAATAAACGTGAATCCACTGTGTTGTTTTTTGTTCATTTTGCTAGCTTGGTGGTTTGAGTTTAGCGGTAATGTATTATGTGTTAGCGGCCGGAGCAGCCCCTTTAAGAAGGTAGCGGATGGAGGTAAGACATGTGACCGAGGCATCATGACATGCATCAAGAGTGAGTCATAGACAGATGTGGAGGAGAGAATCTGGTAATTTTCCAAAATAAAACATCGTTTAGAATCAGATAATAAATAAAACAGAAATAATGTAAGTTATGTATTCTTTCTGTGCGGCCCGGTACCAATTGACCTACGGACCGGTGCCGGTTCACGGCCCGGGGGTTGGGGACCACTGCTTTAAAGGACACAAAAATAATTCCTTCAGATATGAGTGGGATTAGGATTAAACATTCTTGCACCCTTCCACTTCATGCAAAGTGATATCATAGAATTTTAAGGATTAACCTAAAGCTTAAAAAAAAAAAATTATAATAATAATAATTCATAATATGAGTTTCTCATTGCAGATTCTCAAACCGACTTTATCAGGTACAATATAAGTTGGACAACCCTGTACTGAAGTGTCTCATCTGCATGAATGATGGATGATACTCTGGATATACAGACTTAAAAGGTGACCTGAAGTTTTTCTACCTTGCTTTTTTTTTTTTTAAACCACAGAGCCCCTTCATTGCAATGTCCTAATATGATACTGTTAAACATGCTAAACTATGCAGTTTTGTGTCTTATCACAAACCTGCAGAAATTAATTAAGTCTTACGCTTTGTACTAAAATGTGGTGACACACTGAAAATCAAACTGGCTTAGTTGTTCTCACAAACGTCTCAAGATACCAAATATGGAATACGGGTGAAAAAAGTTTGATAAGAATAAAAAAAATCAGTTTATTACTCAAAATAGCTATTAAGTCATGAATTCTATGCCACTTTTGGTGCTTGCTTATCGGTTAAAAGGTTGGAACCTCAAGTTCAAGTGGAATAGCTGACATGAGCAAGTCTAGCCTGCTGTCCTCTTTTACCACTACAACAAGCTTGGGGGCACCAATGAGGGCCTTCCTCTCTGACCTTGTACTTTACTTCCTTTCATGGGTGAAAAGTATTTGAATATGCAAAGAAGTCATTCTTGCCTAGCAAAAAAAATAAATAAAAAATTTAAATAAGCATTGTATCAGGCTGCATCGGGTTTTCATACATACAATTATAATAAAAAATATTTGTATGCTACCAGATCACAAGCATGAACATGCATTGATATCAAATTTCCTTAAATAATCATTAATTAAAAAAAAATATATATAAATATATCATTAAAGAAATGATTTTCTTTGGGTCTCTGACTTAAGTAGCTTTTAGATTTCAATTTTAACTTTAACAGGTGGTGTTATTTAGATTTGGAACGCACGTTGTTGATGAGGTTCCGAGCTGCTCCTGTTTCTGTTGGGAGGCTCTCCTTCTACTACTGTTGGTGGTTTCCACAAGGACCCCCTAAAAGTTTGCACTTTCATCCAGGATTGTGAACATCCTTTCAGTGCACCTAGTACTGTTTATTCTTCTACATCTTGCTTTACTGTAATGATTTAGAATTCCACTCTTCATTGTCACCAGAACAGGATGATTACACTATTAAATTAGCTTCTTTTAAAGCTTTCTTCTTTTCAAGTGATCTCAGAGAGAGTTTCCACTGCTGCTAGATTTAAATCTACTGTTCATGCAAATTTGTAAAGCTGCTTCATGCTTTTGTGAATGTCAATTATTAAAACGTACTCCACATTAAACGCACTGTTGAACAAAACTGCCTGGTGTCATTAACAAAACACAAATTTATAGTTTGAAGCTAAAACTTTCAGACACACAGCAGAGATAAAACTTTAACAGATGACCCGATGGTCTACAGATCGGTGTGGTTACAGATCGTGAGGCTATTTTTACAACACTGGGCTTTAAATGGTAAGGACCACAGGCTGAGTGCACCCCATTCACACATACACGGATCAATGGGGTGAAATCTTTCCGACCTTTCTGCCCTGCCCTTTCCACCATTTCTCTTTCATGTTTTAATAAGATCATTTTCACCACTCCCTTTCCTCTTGATGTTTTTTATATTTCTTTTTCTTTACAATAAAGGGCTTTGGCTCCTTGGAATAAGGAATCGGGAGGAAGAAGCGGTGTCGAGGAGGAGCCGTGATCCCTGACTGTAGCAATCTGGCACGCTTTAATGAAGTCAGATCTGCAAGGCCGACGCCACTGTGTCTCCTCGGGCGCCCGCACGACTATCAAGGGAGGATGATGGAACCGTAATGCAAGACATTGGCAAGCCTGCAGTTTCATATGTACATCCACTGATTTGTATGTCATGAACAACTCAATCCATGCACAAACCAACCAAAAACCAGAAGCAAAAATTAAATGGGGAAAGGAAAAAAGTTATGATTATAGAATCTTTTTCCAGCTATTTTCATAAGTCACTCTGGATAAGTGCATCTGCCAAATGCTATAAAAGTAAATTACCATTAACCCAACAACTCAATTGTTCCTTCATAAGCTCCAAACCTGTTCCAGTATAACAATGCTCCTTTGCACAAAGCCAGTTTAATGAAGACATGGTTTTTCATGGGTTGGAGTAAAAGATCTTGAGTAGCCTGCTATAGAGTTCTGACCTTGTCCCTGCTGAACACCTTTGGGATGAATTGGTCTCTTTTTTGGTCTAAATGTGGAATTAGGATATTTTGAATAGAATATTTCAAAAGCACATACAAATCTTATGGTCATGTGTCCACAAACTATTGTCCAAATAGTGTATTTCCAGAATGATGTGGAAGCTAAAAACCTTTTTATTTGACCATAGCCTATCATCCAATGTAACTATATCCTGTTCCTCAAAGCTCTACAAATGCAGTGCAGTACAGCAAACACATTAAACCACTTCTTTCTTATGTCTGCAGCACTACTGCTGAGCGTGTAGGTTAAAAACAGCTGATTCCATTTATCTTAGCGTGCTTTCACTGACCAAATATTTCATTTCGATTAATTATGTATGTGACCTTTCTTTCTATATGGACATGGAAAAAAAAAAAGATTGAGCTGATAATGCCAAAATAAATATGAGTGGTATTGGGGCTCAAAGTAAAGACAAAAATATAATTAAAGCTAAATTAGGCGTTTGTTAAGGAAATAATCTGGGTTTTTTTATGCACATAAAACTCCTGTAGTTAAAAACTACCTGTGTAAAGAGCAAAGCTCCTCCAGATTTGTCACCTTCGACACTATTTGGACGAAAAAAAGCTTGTCTCTGACAAAAAAGTCTTGGATAAAAGCTTGTGGACACCTGAGTATAAGATTTATGTTCGCTTTTTAAACACCTTATTCCACATTTAATCCCTGTTTGCTCCTATAATAACCTCCACTCATCTCTGAAGTTGTTCCACTAGATTTTGGAGCGTGGTTGTGGAGATTCGTGCTCATTCACGTAAATTCAGTTGGTAAATTCAGACACTGATGTAGTAGGGACCTGTGGTGCAGTTAGCATTCCTATTGATCTCCAAGATGTTTAATAGGGTTGAGGTAAGAGCTCTATTGCAGGCCACTCAGGATCTTCCACTTCAACCTATGTAAATGATAGCTTCATGAAGCTGGAACAATGATGAACAGGTTTGGGTTTCCCCGGTCAAGTGAAGGCAAATTTCATGCTACCACATTAAAGACATCCTATACTAATGTGTGCCTCCAACTTTGTGGTAACAGTTTGGTGGAGAACCACTATTGTGGTATGTGGTATATAGTGTACACTAATTGTGCTATTATACAAAAAAAAAAAAGAAGCTTGCTCTAATCCTATTATTTTCTGATCTGAAGCCCATTTTTTCATTTTCCCATAGCCTGTTCCTTCAGCTAAACCCTCCGGCTGAGGAAGAAAGGATTATATGGATTAGTAATACTTCTGCCGGTACTGTAGTTTAAGTGACTTTTGACAACTTGTGCGATTTTAATCAGCAATATCAAGCATCTGAAAAGTAATCATTTCCAAAGAAATTACTTTCCGTGTTTAACCAAGCGTAGTTCTTTGGTAACCTTCTGTAACGGCGGTTTTAATCAACCTCACTTGAATTTAATAGAAAAACGTGCACTGATAATTGTCTTTTCTTGTTTTTCCATAATTGCTTCAATACCATGTCTGGATTGATCGGTCTATCTCAGCTATATGTGAAAAATGTGTGCTAATTTCCCTTTATTTTAAATTGGTTTGTCAAATATGTAACAAATGATATTAGCCCTCCTCTGATAAAGCAAGTTCATTACAATGTATTGTAGCACTCAAACCCCCCATCATCAAAAGAGACCATATCTCATCTGTCCAAAAGACTTCAGACACTTTAAGCTTCATCCAGCTATAGCAAACTGTTGTTTCTTCTGCCCATAACTTTCCAGCATGCTGACAGAATCCCAATTTTCCATAATAAGGACAACACGATTCTTTAGGCATGACAATTTTATTTTCATTCATTGGTGTGGTCTACAATCTCTCCATCTGTCCATACCACTTGCAGTCCAGTTCCAATCCCACATCACCGCAGTCTGCAACCAGTGCTTTCGAAACATTCATTACATGTTTTGATGTCCCTGAATGATTTGCTCTGCTTTTGTCAGCCACAAGATGGGCCCTTTTACTGGCATCAACACTTCTTTAGTCCTTATGTTGAGAGATGACAGTGACAGATGCAAATGCCGTATTTCTTTCTTTTTTTCTCTCTCTCTCTCTCTCTCGCTATCTCGTGCATGAACTATGGATGCAAAAGCACACAGCTGGGTAAGCATATTCATGACATGGTAAATAGCAGCGCTTTGTGGTTTTAGTGTCAAACACTAGGCTCGCTCACTGCAGGCGTCGCTCAATGTTGGCATTAGTCATGTTGTGACTCACTTACTTTCCCTTGACAGCTGTGTGTAATAAATTTGTAAAAAAAAAAAAAAAAAAGGAAGCTAACAGCCTGTAATTGAAAATGAGTTAGAAGGCCAGTGTCACAGTGGCATGTTATGAACAAAAAACAGGCAAGAAGTCAAAAGACATGCTCAAGCCATTATTAGTTTAACACTGACAACAGCATTAGGCATTATTTATTCATTTCCTTTCAGCCAGACTTCTAAGTGTGAGCATGACCCGAGTTATTTTACTTTTTTATGATTTACTATTATTCTTTTATATTATATAGAAATAGATCAATGAAGCTGCGGGGAACAGAATTATGTGACACCCGACTTCAAGGGCACATGCCATAATTCTTCAGACTTATCTCTTAAAAAAAATTTATAAATAAATGCAACCCCTGTGCTCCAAACTAGAGCTCAAAAAATGGGTCGCTTCTATCAACTAAACACGATTATGACCCTAAGTAACACAGCACAATTTAATTTTCCATTTTGATTGGTCAAAAGGTATTGGTCACTTCTCTGTCAATGTTGTTGGCTTCAACTCAAATCATAGGTTTCTTTTAATGTGCTCGTTTCAATACATCATTGTTTCCTAGGTAACAGGTCATTCATAGGTACTAATAATGTTATTTATTATAGAAAATCAGAAATGAAGGAGCTTCTAGTGTCAGCGCTTTGTAAGTATATGTGTATGTTTATTTAAGACAAAAGACGTGTTTCTGAGTAACATCAAATGTGTTACTTTATTTTGCTTTTTGTTCTTGATTTATTCAAACTTATAACAGGATGTAAAGTGGCAGTCACACCAGATCAGAGGTGTCCAATCTTTTCCACAAAGGGCCGGTTTAGATTTTCATTCCAACCAATCTAGTCCGCACCAAATTCTCCCTGTTTAAATCCAATGATTTTTATTTTCAATGATTATCAGCTGTGGCCCTTGATTGGTTGGAATGAAAACCTGCACCCACAATGGCCCTTTGAGGAAAAGATTGGGCACCCATGCACTAGTCTATTAGAATGTACAATTGAACCATCGATTCCTATATGTGACAACAATGCAAATCATGTAGATCTCAGGTAGATTGATGTTGATTTTATATATATTTTTTTTACCTGTATTGTATAAATGGGATGGTGTGACACTTCTATCATCAGAGTTTCCTCCATATTCAATTCAAGATTGTTGGATGTCTTGAATATGACACATGATACGAATTCACAAGCCAGAGTAAAAACTGAGAAAACTCGTCACACTGAGCTTACGATTTCTTTCTCAAGAATTTACATTTGTATGAATGGACGTCAATGGAAAGAATAGTGAAGTGTGACTATTATTTAACTTCTTTTGTGGAATTTTAACAGCTTACAAAAAAATTTCATTCTTTAGTTCATTATAAATGTCATTTTTAGCAAATGTCTTTTATAAAAGAGGGATACAACCTTTTTAATGCATGCTGTTATAGGAAAATAATCAACCTACAAACTACTCATTTTATGTTCTGATCTGAAGCTGTAGCTTTCCATTCCTTTTCTTACTCCTTCCAAACTCCCTGGCTGAGTAAAAAATGTGATGTAAAAGCACTCTGGGAGTCTTGTAATTGTCCCACACTTACTAATGGTGGAAAAACACATGAGAGGGCCATTACTAGTGCAATGTAGAGGGCGGACTATGGTCACAATAAGACAGTAATTGGGAGAAAAGTGGTCAAAAGAGAGTAGGAGAGAAATGTTCAGAGTAAAACTAAAGAAAGCTGCTCTGGTCCAGTTCCATTGGTCACTTCGAATGACTAAAAGACAGTGATTGCTCCTCTCTCCTCTCTCTCTCCTCTCTCCTCACATGCCAACATCCCAATGAGATCTTTCTGCCCCCAATTGCGGGTCATTTCAATTACCATCAAATAGGAGCATAAAGAGGAGCGAGGATCGCCTGCTGCTCGATAATGCCATTAAGAGTCTCATCATCACTCTTTGATCTTAATGAGACATTTTGTTGTGGACGACAATAAAGCGCTGTCCGTTTCAGAACCGTCTGAACAAAACACCGACTGTAGCATCTGATCAACAAAAAAAACGAAAAACAGATAAAAAAAAAGGTAACAAAATATAAATTTTTATATTAAGTAGTACCACACACACTTTAAACCCTCTGAGACATTTTTCTAATAAAACTTCAGCTTATCTTAGCAAATCTGTACACAGAAAATACAGCACAAAAGCCTCTTGAATGCCAGTGAGAAAATGAAGCATTTTATTGATGAACTAAACAGAAAAGATCAAATGTACTTAGAGGAGAAATGTAACTGAAAAGGACAGAAATTTACCTGGACTGAATATAAATACAGTGAAACCAGAAATAAAATTAAACACATACATAATGGTTTATCACAGAAGTAAGTACAACAGGAAAAAAAAATGACGATGCTTCACAATACAGTAAAAAAAAAATCATTTCAATGAATAAAAATTGCAATCAAACTTAATTTAATATTAGGAAATTGTAGAGGTCAGGCAAACCTACTAGTCAAACTAGGATCTGGAGAAAATTTCTGAAATATAAACACACACAGCAGTGCATAGCAATGTAAAAGGTACAGAAAAGTCCAGAGTATCCATAAAGTCCCTGATTGCAAGGTCAATAGCTCACAAATGCTACTATTGAGGAAAGCTGGAACATTGAGTGCAAGCTTCCGAGGACAAAAAGGTTCACTGCCGGCTCCGGGACTATTACAGACCTCATACAGGTGAAAAAGAGCTCCAAATGGTTCATATTCACAAAGCCATAAATCTTGTATTCAATTCTGATCCATATGAAGTCATTCTATTGAAGTATATCCACTTGCCAACCATCTTAGCATCTGCATGAATATAGAAAGACCCATAAAACAAAAAGATTAAGAAGATAAGGTGTCAAATGTGGGTCTGAAAATGCTGTTTATTTTCAATGTCTTAAAAAACTTTCTAAAAACACAAAATCCAATATGAATAGCTCTAACATTCAACACGTGGAAGCACTATGCTATGCTTACAGTGCATTCAGAAAGTATTCATTTTGTTATGTTGCAGCCTGATAGTACAATCATTTAAATAATTGTTTTTTCTTATTACCTAACGTCATAATGACAAATAGAAAACAAGAACGTTCTGTTCATTTATATATAAAAGAAAATAAACTGAAATATCACATGTACAGAAGTATTCAGACCCTTTGCACCAACACTTGAAAGTGAGCTTAGGTGCCTCCCATTCCTATTGATCGTTGTTGAGATGTTTCTAACACCTTGACTGGAGCCCACATGTGTTAAATTAAATTGATTGGATATGCTTTGGAAAGGCACACACCTCTCTTTATAAGGCCTCACAGCTGACAATTCATTTTAGCGCAAACACCAAGTTTATTATCAGCACATCATCACTTAAGATTATCTAATGTGTATGTTTGACATTACACAAACAAACACTTCTTATTGTGTTTGAGATGCTAAGGGATTTTCTAAACACTTGCATTTTCAGTTTATGTTTCATAGTATCCTTGTGCACTTTTTGGAGCTGCTGCATTATGCATCATTGCATGGCATTTCCTAATGGTGGCTTTTAGAAGTGTCAGAACAACAATCATGCAGAGATTTTAATAACACCTGAACTTCAATCAACTATTTTGGGTGCAATTATGACCATTGATATCAATCTATGCCAGAAACATAGCTGAACATGGCCTTACATGGACACTCTAAAGATAGTTGAGATTAAAGTAGATGGTACAACTTAGTTGCATGAATGGACTGCAATTTTGCTCTCACTTTTCTGCTAAGAAATTTACAACTACAATTGCTACGTGGTTTAGGAGCACAATTGACACAAAAGTTTGACCTCAAGTCTGCATCAGTGAACAATTGATAACAAAAGACTTCATTTCTTGTTTACACAAGTGCACATTCAGGCCATGTACACATTTATTGCAGTTAAAAATGATTGAATTAATATAATTATACATAATTATTAAATTTATATAAATAATGATAATAATTATTTACAATTGTTCTTTCTGGTGACAGGGGTCCCTGGTGGTCTAGTGGTTAGGATGCGGCGCTCTCACCGCTGCGGCCCGGGTTCGATCTCCGGGCAGGGAACCAACCCCAGCCACTCTTAGTGCCGGTCCCAAGCCCGGGAGGGTTGCGTTAGGAAGGGCATCCAGCGTAAAAACATGTGCCAAATCAAACATGCGGATGATCCGCTGTGGCGACCCCTAATAGGAGAAGCTGAAAGAAACATCTTTCTGGTGTCACCAAGTCTGGTTCCTCTCAAGGCTTTTTCATTATATCACCTCAAGAAGTTTTTCCTCTCATGTGGACATACTGTATGTAGTATAACTATGCTGAGTGTCACATGCTGCCCTGTTCTTATTTTCAGTAGTGACCAGTGGATTATGTCTCTGATTACCTTCGTAACTTCCAGACAGATGCGGTCTTTTAGATCATGCCATATTGTTGCTCTTCAATAGATATTCAATATTACTGTTGATGTAAAAAAAAAAATTGCAAATTGTACAGAAATAAACCAAACATTTGGAATGACACACAAGCACAGATTCTCATATTCTACAATCTTGCTTCTAATTAGGTGATTCAGATCATGTAACCATGTGCATACATCTAGCTTTAGTGTCAGAATTGAGCCATATTGTGCCATTGAATGTGGTATCCTAGAATGCCACATATCCAGCACCTCAATTCCGCCGATTTCTGCCCTGCTGTAGCTGCCAGGGTCGACTGTAAAGGCTGTTATTGTGGACTGGAAATCCGTCATCCAATGCAACACTCACTAACGAGTTCCCAACTGCCTCTGGAAACGTTAGCAGAAGCCAAAGACCACCACACACAATGGCAAGAGAGGAGTGGGGAGCTCTAAAGCACATAGCAGCACAGGCAGGATCAATTATTAATGCCACTGATTATGGAACGAGATGTTCAGCAAGCACGAAAAGATACTAACATCATCCAAAACTGGTCATCCTCAGACTGGAGAAAGCTGTGTATGTGATTAGGCTGGAACTCATACTTTGGCATTCTCTGAATTTAATGTTTCATGCCAAAAAAAGTTTTTCTCTTCCAGATTGTTCTCTCAGCGGGTGGTGACACCTTCAGAAAGCGATTTGAGAAACGCAGCTGAAGTGGCCATTTCATAGATCGCTTTTTTTTTTTTTTTTTAGCATTATTATAGGTTCAGAATAAGGGTAGAGCTGGAAACAATTTCCCCAGACATTGAGCCCCTATTTCAGCCATATTACAGAAAGAAAACATCTTCGATTAATGGTTTTATGGCACCTGTAAATAGACGACATACATTCTCTCTATCTATCTTTATTTCTGCTTTTCCTTATCTCATTCCTTCTCACTTTGTTGATTTTTCAACTGTATCTCTCCCACACGCACACACACTCAGAAGCATCGCTCTGGCAGTTTCTGAAAGTCAAGAAAATGTAACCGTAACACTTGAAGACTTTTGCTGTCCTGGCTCTTTTTGCCTCAGTTGCCTCTGATTTTGCACATTCACACAGTATTAAATGAGTAATTATTCCCAATGCGTCACTAGACAGGAGAATTTAATTGAATTCTCACGTTCTGTCATAAATTACTAAAGTGCTTTGTAAGACCAGGATTTCCTGCCTAAAAATATGAAAACCGGTACGTCACTAGTACTATTAACTGCAATTGACACAAGTAACATGTCAGTTGTTAGTGTGAACATAGAGTATGTGTTAGAGGATCAACAGGGCAGCTGGTAATTGTTATATAAGTTTTAACAATACCGGCGATTCTCTCAGGAAAAATAAAAATTCTAAAAGCCAATTCCCCTCTGCACTAGCCAAGCCTGCGTTATTGCAAGAGAACTAATAATCTAGGAAGGTGAATGCTAACACAAGCTTTTTTTTTTTTCCTTTTCCCTCCCTGAGAGTATGCACTCTTTGACTCCAGGCTACAGTCAGCAATGTGGCTATATATACTGTAGTTAGGAGTGGGCAATATGATAAAAATATCATATCATCCTCAAAGACATGTCTACAATGCACAACATGCATGATGACATATCGGGGCTTGCTAACAAACCAGCTAATATTGATTTTTTATTGTACTTTTTTTTTTTTTTTTTTTTACATTTATAAAGAAATTTGAGTTGGTGTATATAATTATATACTGTAAATGAGACCATTTAAAATTTGCCAAATGAAAAAATAAACAAGAAAAATGTAGAAAAATTGTATTATAGTAGCGGCTTTCATTTAGTTTGTAATGAAAATAAAGACATTTTAAGATTTTATTTAACAAATTATGATATTTATGATAATCAGAATATTTATTTTATTTTGTCATACGACCCAGCCTTATATATACATATTATACATTTATATTTACATATTTATGTTTATATTCCTTTCACTTGTCTACGGAAGAAACTGCATGTAAACTAGATTTTATGGTAATTGCCATGAGGGGGGAAAAAAATGCTTCTCGGCTGAGTTATTAAAGATAAGAACATTTGAAATGCACCTTTTTTTGCAATCTGCAGTGACCAGCATGAGAGCAGATTTTTTTATTCCCTGATAAATCCAACTTACTTTCACTGTTTACATGACTAATGTTAGCTAGATCAAGTTTTTCCTTCCACATTAACAGACAGAAAACCTTCTCAATTCACTTCTCGAAAACATTGGGCTGCTGATGTGAGATGGGTAAGGGGGTGGAGCTTCTGGGAAATCAGTTAATATCAGAGTGCCAAACATAATGCTAATCATGCCACATTATTATTTCGAATGGCTGGTTGTTTTTAGGCTTGTTTTGTGTCGTCTATGGTTCAGTCATACCTCATAGTGACGTACTCAGACGTTAACGTGTGTAGCTCTGTTGCAAACTGAAAGCCAGGTCTGTCACAGTGGTTGCGCCACCCGAGAACATGCTGTATGAATTTCTATCATTTGAATGTGCATTGGCATGACTGCTTGTTTACCAAATGTTTGGTTTGCTACAGGCAACGTGCTCCCTACACATCATTCCCTACCCACTCGCTATATCTCTAATACTTCAGCACTCATCCCATCATGCCATAAACCGCAAGCTTTTAAAAGCCTTGAGGATGTAGGACAGCCCAACTGGTGTCAGAGATATAAAACTCCATCTCTCGCTAAGTGCTCTACACAACATGATAGGCTCCTCTTGCTTAGGATTGTGGAGCAGAGATAACTTAGTCTTCAGCAGCAATAAAGATTGATCACGAAACCCTCGGCCTTGGAGGTGAATCAGTCAAAACTACTTTATCAGGTCGTTAGTGGACATTGCGCACGGTGCTCTCCGGAGTCGCGGGAAGCCGAACGGTGTTCAGGACGTTGTAACCGTTAATGTTAATAAAACGGAGGAGTCTCTGTAACTTCAAGCTCGTGTTTTTTTTTTATTTTTCTCTCCAGATGGATGTGAGATCCGTAAGTGTAATTTATTTGGACCTTTCCGTGAAAGCAAGCACTTGAGAAGTGGCCTCGTCTTCATGCTGTAAAAGGGATAAGGATGAATTCTTTAAAGTCAGGCGATGTGAAGATTTAAAACCCTTCACCAGGGGCCGAGATTGAACGAAACGCTTTCTCAGCCAATTTGAATACAGTCCCTGGAGCTTTTCACCCTGCTCTCTCAGACAGCTTAAAGGGGAAATGACTTGTATATGCTTTATGAACACGAACATTCAGCCTTTCCTTTTTGTGACCACCGGGACTATACACACCACAATGGCACTTGGATCTGCAAAGCAAATGTGCACTTCAGAGGCCAAACGAAATAAATTGTGTGCGTGTATGCAAGTGTGTGTGTGTAAAGGTCAACTGGATAGGTACAAAAGCATTTCATTGCTAGGAAGAAGACTTTGAAAAAAAAAAAAGGCCATATTGCATCAGCCATTCAGGACCTATCATGACATATATATGACAGAGAGAACAGAGAGCAGGAGACACACAACACCTCATCATTTATTGTAGCAGAGTTGTGATGTGACAAGATTTACTTAGCATTAACTTACGTGCTTTACTGTATGTCAAAATCTAGTCCAGATTAAATCCATTGCTAATCATGACCATACAAATCATACACGTTATCAAAGGCATATATGCTTTTAAATAATGATTTCACACATGACCTTAGGAGTATTGTATGTGATTATAGTATGGTGCAGTAGGGTGGAGAGTAGTTTATTAATCTCCCAGGGGAAATATTGGTGCCAAAAAATATAGAAGAGCGTCAAGAAGGACTAACACTGTGAACTTTACAGTTCACAGTTCAGTTTACTTTAAAGATAGTATGATAGACATTTTTAATATGAATATGCTAATCTGGGAAATTATGGGAAGATATGTAAAGTTATGGGATGTTATGAGAAGTGCTGGGTAATTATAGGAAGGCTATGGGAAGTTATGGGAAAATATGAGAAGGTATAGGAAGTTATGAAAAGGTATGAGAAATTATGGGAAATAAGTTACCCGAAGGTACAATTACCCTATACTTGGCACTAACGTAACATTTTAACTCCGTTTATCAATTATAGATTAGCAGAAATGTACAATTTACAGGCCATTTTCCTATGCATTAGCCAGTGTGAGTTTTCCTGCCCATTAGTCTGTGTGAGTCCAAATCAGAAATAATTTGATACCTTTGGTGTGTCTGCTATTTGGACCAGTATTACTGTGCATAATTAAGAGAAGTGAGAAGCCTTGGGTGGTGAAAGTCCTCAGAAAAATGCTTTCATTCATATGATTAGCAATAAATGATAAAAGATAGATTCATTATAACAACTTGCTCATAGAAATCAAAAAAAAAATTGGCAGTATTAAATAAATGACTAGATAATTATATACAGGTAAATAGCTAGTATTGTCTGCATCCAACGTGTTTATCAATCCTAATTTCCAGGAGCCCTGGCATTTATACAGCACTACGGATCCATGCTATGGCTCACTTTGAGTTGGGTCAGTTCAGTTCTAGACTCTCTCAAAAGCTTTAATGTTCACATTGTGACTGGTTGTTTAGACTGAACAAAATTATGCAAAATTATGCATCATTAATAATAGATTGTGCATGTAAACATCTATAGGGTCTATATAGATGTCTGTAAGGACTATATAAGTAACCTAAACAGATAAGCTACAGCATTTTTCCTTGGTTGATTGCCTTCACAAAATCCATATATAGCCATAAAAGCGAACAATACAAAATCACAACTTATTAATATGCGGCTGCAATATATTACCCAATTCACTTCACTTAATGATGTCGGTTCACATTGTATTACAGTATGTCATGGCCACAGATTATTTATTTAAGTAGGGTTGCCACCAGAGGGGTCTCAGAATTAAAAAGATACAGACCCCAGAAAGCATTGCATCCCGTGTGCACAGTCCCAACGTGTATTTGACAATTGATTCACTTATTTAAAACTCAGAGATTTGTCTGATCCTCAAAGTGCAGACCTGAAGGGTGAAGAGAATTCGAGTGCTGGAAAGCTGAGGTTACAACTTATTTAAGGGTGGACTTTTGTTCCCTTCCTAGACTTGTTAGAATTCCAAGGTTGTCCAACAGATCCAGACCAAGTCCCTCTCCGGATTTTCATCCTCCGCTGTCAGAATCATTATTAAATCAGGAAAAAAAAACTATGTGCATCCGGGGCAATCTCAAAACCTTCTTCAAAGATAAACAAGAAGGTTCTCTTGTATCTCATAAATAAAAATGAAGGAAGTAGAATGGTGTGCACATAAAAGCAATGCTCCTTTTTTTTTAATTTATATATTTTTTAAGAAGAATTGGGCTGGTCGAGATAGGAATGAGTGACTGTTGTTCTATGCAAAATATAACAATGAAAGGAACAGCAGGAGGTCATGAGGACCGAGCAGGGATGTGGAGGACCTCAAGCCTTTGGCGCTTGCTGCATGCCAATTGTGTCGGACTCAAAAACATGAATATCAAAGCGGGTTGCTTGATGGACAACTAAGACACAAGAGGCCTCTCCAGCAATAATGAGGCTGGTGAAAAAGGAACGGGGGCAGGAAGAGTGATGGCAAGGAAATTATGGCCGACACATACCCTGCAAGATCAAGAACAGGGATGGGGGGAGGAGAAGGACCTGAGCTGCGTTCTGATTTAGAAGCTGCATGCTGCATGGCTAAGCAGCGAGACTCAGACAGTGTCTTATTTATGGACAGGCGTGAGATCGTCTTGTTTTATTCGCATCCACCTTGAGTAAATCCACATCTCTATTAGGACATCATCCTTTAGGCTGTAAACCTTCTCGACCTCGGTAAAGTGAGGGCCTATGATATAGATGGCGGCTTATAATATACCACTTAGTGAGATATGATTACACCATCTTTTCCTTCTGGTGATAATTAATGTCAAAGTCGCTAGTTCCACCATGACACGATGCTCGACTGGTGTTAAAAGGACGTCATAAAAATAGAACCAACAGATTTGCATTAGTAATACTCACAGATCATAGTGACAGGGTACCTGAGCATGAGCATTAAGACCATACTTTTATCATTCAGTGGTGAAATATGTTTGAGCAAACATGGCCTTTAAATTCATATCCTGGGCCTCCTGGAAAGCCAGATGGAACATATCACAGCAAGAACATACACTGTATTGGCAAAAGTATTGGGTCACCTGGTCATGGTATGTGTTATTTGAGCATTGCTTTGCACGTTTAGTTCCAATTTGCTCTTATAATTCCCTCCACTCTTCTTATCTCATCCCTACTGAAAACCTTTTGGATGAATTCGAATGCTGACTGCACCCCAGGTCTCCTCACCCTACATCAGTACCTGCCTTTCGTAATACTCTTATGACTGATGAACACAAATATCCATAAGCACACTCCAAAAATCTAGTGGAACATCTTCCCAGAAGAGTAGAGGGAATTATAGGAGCAAATTGAGACTAAATGTGGAATGCGATGCTCAAAAAAACACATACCATACTTATGTCCAGGTGACCCCAAACAAAAATAGTTATTTCAATCAATTGTTTGTGTATGAAATATTTATACATTTGAATACTTTACAAAAACAAAAATTCTGTTTAGATTAATAAATTTTCTTTCAGTATTTTTATGCAATTTTTTATAACATTCATCTGAAATAAGCTTCTAAATTCAGCTAACAATTAATTTAATTTAATTTCATAGATGCAGATCTTCTAGTAACAGGTTTGTCATTGTATTAGTTAAATTAATAATTGTTTCCATTGTATAATTTAAATAATCGTGATTTCTTTCGCTATTAACTCGTGGTTTTGTTTCCGTTGTAGTTTTGCCTTCACTTGTCAATTATACTGTATGTTGCCTAACTGTGTTCACCTGTACCATGTTATGTCGATAAGTTTATTTGACCTCATATATTGTCCTGTTTACTTGTTTCACTACAGAATCGTATTATGCGTTTACATGGTTAAGACCCGAGCCATGATTTCCTGTTCTTCCGTGCTTTTTCACTCATGTTCGTGTTTTCCTTTCTGATCTTGCATTAACCCTGTTTTACATTTCCTGCCTGTGCTCTGACCCCTGCTATGAACTTTGATTACGATTAATAGATTACCCATAATACATCAAATGTCAGGTTTTATGTTTCGTGAACTGCATGGGTATATTTCCACACCAGAAAGAGACGATGTAACTGTAGAGAGTGGGTGGAGCTAAAGCCTTCTTTAGTGTTGCTTCAGTAATGCAATAAATGTTTGGATAAAAATGGAAAAAGAAAGCAGAAAGCAACAATTTTATTTAATATAGTCATGAGACTATTTTTAACCTTGTAGTAAAAACGCTGACTCATGACGTCCTGCTGCAAACAGATTGCGCCCATTAATCAAGTTAATCATTAACCAAGGGCCAATCTGAATACGCAACATAGGCGCATCCTATAAGCTAAGAAACCAAACTAATCTAGAAATAGCCCTCGAGCTTCCCATAAATAAAGTCTGTTAACAGTGACCCCTGTGTTTCAATGAATTAAACATGCTCATTAGCAACACTGTAGATTCTAAATCAGGGAGATGGAATACTAAATTTAGTGCATGGAAACAAATAGAAATGCTTTTCTGCTATAATTAAATTGGTTTACAATTGTGGCATTGAGCTCTACGGAATGGAAAGGGGGACTTTCTATAATCAAAGGCTTTGAAAAACTGATATTAAGAGAAATAAGTAGAGAGAGAGAGAGAGAGAGAGAGAGAGAGAGAGAGAGAGAGAGATGATGCCCAAAAAAGCAGACCTGTACACAATAACAAGCACACACCAAAATACATCTAGTGTAATTTATAGTAATGGCACACTGCTGCTGATGGGCTTTGGGTGCTTGTGTTGCGGTCGAAGCCTGGGCTTAGAGGAGAAATCAGAGAGCTGCCCAGTCACAGCTCATTATCCAGAAAAGCAAGCCAGGCTGTCGAGACTACAGCAACTGAGACAGAAGCTTCTCCATCACTTTCACCAACCACTGAAAAAAATTCTGAAAGCCCACACACTGAAACACATCATAGACCACATGCAACGTTCCAATATTTACACTAATATTGAAATTTCTTTTTTTAACATTACCAAACTAATTATTAGAAAACGTTGTGTTCCCACGTCCCACAGCTGCCAGAGAACTAAATCTATAGCATGACCTTGAGCAAGGCCGTGAACCTTACACTGCTCGGCACACTGTGAAAATGTCTGCTGAAAGTATACGTTTATATTAAATAGATATATAAAGGTTGTGCTTTGGGTTGTTACGGATTAGCGTGGTTTCAGTGTGATATTTTAGCAGTTTTAGCACACACACACACAAAGAAAGCAAGAAAAGGGCACAGAGAGTTCATCGAAAAAGTTATAAGCTGAATTGTAAGAAGAAAAAAGAAATCAATGTTCAAATAAATTTTTTTAAATAATCGTTTTTAGCCATGTTTTACATGTTGAGGAGAAAATCTAAATAAAATCATGTCACTTATGGAATTCAAAGGATCCTATATAGTATATAATCACTATTAAATAATTATGAATTTGATAAAAATGTGCAATGACAGTAATTAAAATTTTTGTCCAATAGCAACTGTGCAATAACAACAACTTAAACTGTGCTATATTACCTAGTGCAATGTGTTTGTTTAATAGTGCAGCTACTACTACTATTGTCTACTATTGTTGTTTTTCTCTTTTGCATTAATATAATGTACCGTGTAGATTTGTACTGTGTTTCTGCTTCATATTTGCACATTTTTCTTTGCTGCTGTAACATGGAAATTTCCCCACTGTGGGATGAATAAAGATTGATCGTATCTTAGGTTTACCCAGTTTTATATATAGAATGACACAAAATGCTATAGCTGATGTTTCAGTCTATTGCTGTGCTTGAAAGCACTCACTCATTCACTCGGTCACTAATCTCTATATAGTATATTGTAGTTGTGGTCACTATATGAGAAGAAGAGAATGAAAATGGCAAAGCGAATTCGGACACGGGCATAAATATCATGTGTCAGAGAGGACAAGGCGTTACGAACAATTTCGTCATGAACTTTACACCTAGCCAGTATAATTATCTGTGGTGCATCATGAACTCTTGTTTATTTTTGGGGTTTTTTTCACCATTACTGTATGCTTATTATATTAAAAATTCATTAAATATAAAATAATAATATATTTTTTAAATATTAATTAAATGATTATAACATTCTAATCTATCTATCTATCTATCTATCTATCTATCTATCTATCTATCTATC
>JAAIIK010000053.1:3829736-3844652 GCA_014706435.1 Silurus glanis | reverse complement strand
ATATATATAATTAATAAAAACTTATAATAAAAAATAATAATAATAATAATTTTACCCAAACATCTTGAATAAAAAGTATAATGTTTAAAATGTCTACACCAATTTCAGAATTTCCATTTTAGTTTTAAACATTTGACTGAATACATAAATTTGGAAAAATGATCAACTGACACAAAATGAGCTTTATAGCAACACCAAAGGCATCAGACAATGAGCTCCAAAATCAGTTAAAATGCCATGCTTCTGCTGCATATATCTTACTTATTGAAAATTGCAGAAAGCTCTTTTTATATGTTATAAAGTGGTTGTGAAACCTTATGACTGTATGAGCTATCAGTCACTTCATACTGTTGGGTTAAAAATTCCAAACCCACCAATGCCAATTCTACTTTAATTGAATAAAACATTTTCATTTTTCAGCACAGCAATATGATTGGACAGCATAAAAACCATATCTCAAATATATCTATATAAGCTTTAGAACTACTTTTTCAGCATTTTTCATTTTCAATGTATTTGGTACATTCCTCTTTGTAAAGACAACATGCATTGAAGTTGCATAACCTAATGATTCGTGTTCGGTCAAATCCATCTGAACGTCATTTAAAGACATGCTACAGTTGACGGTTTATGCCAAAAAAAAATTGTAAATAGTTTTTGTTTTAATACAAAGAAAAAAGTATGACCAAAATAACGCATTCATTTACATACTTTAATAACAACCTTAATATTATATATATAAACACACAAAAGAAGGGTGTCTACAGTTTTAGGAGGCCTCAATAATAAAGTGTTTATAGTCCCATCATTGTTTTCCCTTCACACAGCGTTTATGACTTCGTAATAAATATGAGATAGCCGTTTGAAAAAATCCAACTCTCAATGTTGCGCAGTTCGCCCCCCATAAGCAAAATACAAATATTGTTATTGAAGCTGTCATCTGCACCAAGAGAGTCCCGGCTTAATGGTAGAAATTGAAAGATATTTCAGTGAGGTGCACTTTGCTGCCTGCTCTCATCTGCTGATTTGTAACCTCGGCTAAGAACATCTATTGTGGCTGTCAGTCTAGCTTTAGCACCGAATTACTGTCTTATATTAGGAAAAAATACAATACTATCTCTCTCTCTGTTTCTCTTTGCTTCTCTGGAAATATTTACTCAGTCAGAGACCGGTTAGCTCAGTGCTAATGTAGACTATTGTGACAAAGTTTGTGGACACCTGACAATAAGATTCATATATATGTTTTGCCATTTAATTTCACATCAAGTCCTCGTTTGCTGTTCTAATAACCTCCACTCTTCTAGGAAGAATATAAATAAACACAAGTGTGCGCACACACACCCACACATGTGTAAACCCCATTGGTCACACTTGGATTAAGAGCACACACTTCAAATCATTAGGCTGCTGAGTAAATAGCCTTCCATCCTGATTAGTCACGTGTTATTTTGTTGCTGCTTAATACACACACACACACACACACACACACACACAGAGAGAGACACATACATATGCACACACACAAACACATTTATAAAAGGAGCTAAAAACTGGAAAGGTCTTTTTACTTCAACACTAGCATAGGGTCAGCAACCTTGCATATTTCTTAGCACACTTTCATTACCAGAGCCAAACCAGTGTAAGAGCAAAAACCCCCAGTATTAACCAAGAGTACAGGAAAATTCAGTGAAATGAACCTCTCGCGGCTCTCTCTGTGGACCGGCCACTGCACTACACCAACTGCCTCCGCTGTAGCCTTCCACCATAACTCATGTGACTCGTGTGGTCTTTACAAAACCATTACACCCAAACAGCCACATTTCAAAAGCCTGGCATTTCCCAACACAGCACAATCACTAGCAGTATGCATTCGATGCTAAATATAATAGTTATTATAGTTTTCTGAAAAAAACTAAACAAAAATATTGACATGATTGGCAGTTCTGTCTTGTTTCCACGCAGACACTATACACTATGCACTCACACTGTCCATATATAGCGGTGAGTAAGAAATAAAAACATAGCAGGATGGCTGCAGTGATAAAAGTCTTCTACCATGAACTCAGTGATTTTTAACTTATTCATTGACATCACACATTCAAACTTACGTACATTTACCGTAATTTCCGAACTATTAAGCACACCCATATATAAGCCGTACCCACTGAATTTGACAAAGATTTTTATTTTGAACATAAATAAGCCGCACCTGTCTATAAGCCGCAGGTGTCTACACTGAAACTAATGAACTTTACACAGGCTTTAACGGAAGACAGTGTCTGTTACACGGTGAAACGGGTGAAATATGTTGTGGCTCCTTTAAGAGCAGAGCGGCATTTTGGGAATAACCTGCCGCCGCATTTTCCGGTATTACTGCACGTGTGCAAGACCAAGGAATATGTCCTTATTATTTTCTGATGCTCATTTCTAAGTTTCTTTGACTAACCCGTAACGCTGTTGTTAAGAAAAATAAAAAAGCACGAGTTTTGGAAACCTGTCTGTGCTTCTATGATTTCTGTTGCAACTGGAGTTAGCGAGCTATCCGATGACCCAGACTCAGAACACAGGTGAGGTGCGTTTTTTCGTTTCCGTTCGGAAATTTAATTGGTCTAATGTTATGTCGCTCAGTTTTTTGGCTTGAAGTTTGTGAAACCCGGAAAAACCCAGGAAAAATCCATAAATTAGCCGCTTCGTTGTTTAAGCCGCGGGGTTCAAAACGTGGGAAAAAAGTAGCGGCTTATAGTCTGAAAAATACGGTACATTAGGAATGTAGACGGTTAGTAAAAATTCCTGTAAACACGTACATTATAGAAGCCTATCAGCCTCTCTGTCTTCATGTAAATATGACAAAAAAAGTTAGAAACCTCTGATTCTGGAGACTCCTTACATGAATGTAAAAAAAAAAGTCTTCTTGCATAAAGCGTTAACATTCTCTGTAGAATATTCAAAGTGTCTGCTGCTTATAAAATGATAAGTTATCATACAAATGATAATTGTTTGGATTAACATACTGTACACAATACAGACAAAAAGTATTGGGACACCTGCCTGCCTTTTCCAGCCATATGTGGTTCTTCCCTCAAAGTTGAAGGAACACAAATGATGTCTTTGGATGTGGTAGAAATCAATTTTCTCTTCATTTGTACTATGAGACGCAAAACTGTTCTAGCATGACAACGTTCCTGTGCACAAAGCCAGTTCTATGAAGATATAGTTTACATGGGTCAAAGTGGAAGATCTTTATTGGCCTGCTATGGAGCTCTGACCTCAACTCTATTGAACACATTTGTTATGAAATGGAACGGTGACTGCATCCGAGGTCTCTTCACCGACTAACACCCTTGTGGCTGAATAAGCACAAACCATAATCTAGCAGAACACCTTTTTAAAAGAAAAGTGATTATTATAACAGCAAATTTGGATTAAATGTGCAATTAAATGGCCATTTTTAAATTATTAAAATATTATAGCGCAACATAATTGTTTGCTTGCATCTGATAGGTCAAAAGGTGTGCTTTATTTTTGTATAACAGCACAGGAAGTTCCGGTTATAAACATACATTTTGCTAAAGTTAATGCATGCATTCTTGATTTGTACAGTATTGTATTGTATTCTATAGTAACAGATGGTACACATAATCTAAGATATAAACAAAATTTAAAATGAAAAGGGGATTATTGCTAAACAAAATAAAATTGTTTAATCGTTGGTGTGGTAAAGTTCATAGTTTATTTAACTTTTATGAAAAGACTGTCAGTCTGTGTTACGCTTTCAGTTTTATCAGTCAACTGACAGGGGGGTGTATGCATGTGTGAGCAATCCGATTACATGAACAAGAGAGAGAAAGCTAGAGAGAGCGGTCGGGGCTGGTGAAGAGCTCGATTGGTATGACAACTTTGGGAAATAGTTGGCAAATCGCTGCGATACAAGCAGAATTTATCATAATTCTATATATTATAAAATAGTACACTTTAACGGACAGAATCGTCTCTAGGTTACGTATGTAACCCTAGTTCCCTGAGGGAATGAGATGCTATGTCGGAATGTGAAGAAAGTGCTAAAGGGGCCCCGGAGGTGTGGCTAAAGATGCAGCGTCTCGTTCACTCAGGGACCTAGGGTTACATACGTAACCTAGAGATGTTCCCTTTCAGGAACTCGAGCTGCGTCGGAACGCTTTGGAAACGAGAGTCCAATAACACCACACCGAGTTTACTCCAGGAAAGAGGGGGCCACAGAGAGGGCCTGCAAATCACCTACTCTCCTCAGAGAGCAGAAGGCCAACAAGAAAGCGGTCTTGATGGACAAGTGCCTCCACGAAGTATCGGCCAAAGGTTCGAAGGGGGGCTCGAATAGAGCCTCCAACACTACGGTCAGGTCCCAACCTCCAGCCACCGCGGGCTACCAGGAGTAGATGGACTCTGTCCTGGAAAATTTTTTCCAGAACTCCCGGAAGCAGTGCGAAGGGGGGAAAGGCGTAAAGACGCAGCCTCGGCCACGGTTGCGCCAAAGCATCCAGTCCCAACGAGGTTTATGGATATAGGGAGAACCATAGGGGATGCAAACAGGTCTACCTGGGCTGTTTCTCCCAAATCTGCTCCACCACCTCGACAGGGTGTCTCGACAGGGTGTCCGCTGCTTCATTCAAGTGGCCTGGGATATAAGCTGCTCTGAAGGAGAGGAGCTTCCCCTGGGCCCACAGGAGAATCTGGCACAAACCCCCCCTGGTGGTTAATATACAAGACCACCGAGGTGTTGTCCGAGTGGACCAAAACGTGATGGCCTCTGAGGTCCAGGAGGAAGTGCTTCAAACCCAGAAGCACGGCCAGCATTTCTAGGCAATTGATGTGCCACCTCAGATGGACACTGTCCCATAGAACTTGTGCAGAGCGGCCACTCATGACCGCTCCCCATCCCGTGAGGGATGCATCCGTCAGGTCAGTCATGCCGGGCCTTGGAGTAGGAACCCCGGAATCTCCCCACACATCTAAGGCACATAGGCATCGCCGTGTGACCTTGAACGTGTGGAGGGGATTGCCCTTCCGAGAGAACCCCCGGGCTCTGAGCCACCACTGAAGGGGTCTCATGTACAGGAGGCCAAGTGGAATGACACTGGACGCTGCTGCCATGAGCCCGAGCAGTCTCTGGAACTGCTTGTCAGTGAGTGACTGCCCTTCTCCGACCTTCCTGACCGCCGTGAGGATGGACGCTATGCGGGCAGAGGAAAGCTGCGCGCGCATAGTTGACGAATCCCAGATGACGCCGAGATAGGTGGTTCTCTGTGACGGAGAAAGCACACTCTTCCCGGTATTCAGCCAAAACTCCAGCTCCAGTGAGCGAGAACGACATTTCGATGACACACTTCATGTCATGCTTTGACCCCAAAAGCAAACCTCAGGAACTTCCTGTGAGAAGGGAGGATTGGTAGCACCCGAGGACAGGGAGAAGCACACGGCAACGTGTGCTTGGTTTTTTCGGATGCCTTCATTTTCTTTGACAAACAGACAGACAAACATTAAATATTCACACAGAGGGCTTCATGAGTAAACAGAAGCTAAAGCCGTCTTCCCTCCGGGTAAGCCCCGCAAGGGGTTTATACTCCCTGGTCATGACATCACCCTGCCGGTGACAGCCTGTCTTCAAATTTGACTGATTACACTGATTAATCAGAGAATGGACGACGCAGCTCGAGTTCCTGAAAGGGAATCTAAAGTACTTGAAAAAATTAAGTGTAAAAGATTAATATATTCATTAATATATGTGTTGTTTAAAAAAAGACCAATTCATACCTGTTGAATTCAAATGCAAAATGCATATCAATTTGCAGCGTATACTCAATGTATTTCTTACACTGGGTTAATGAATATACCATACACACGACTCAACTTAGTTGATCTTGTGAGATTTTTTCACTCCGATACTCAAGAGCACCTACACACAAGTTTTATGTAATTTTCCTTTAGGTGGGATTATGCCCTGGAACAGTATGAGTAAGAGCTGAACCATAAGAATGTCTTATTTAGATTATGGGCATACCAGGAAGCAAACAGGCATCTAATTTGAGTGGTTATGTTGGCATTCCCTATAGAACATTGTGCCAACATTGGGCAAACTCTGCCAAGAGGTTCTTTTCACACAACCTCTGCCAATGTCAGCTTAGTGTCTGTTTGTAAACCTGGTGTTTTTTATAACTCATTATTCCTGCATGCTTTGCATTTATACATGTACATGAAAGGTGTGCAGTGTAAATTTGAAAAGACTCACTATGTGATGCATATCAAATAACAACGCAGAGATTGCTAATTGAGACATTAACTATCTAGTGTATAACACTGTTCTCACAATTCAACAGACATGCAATTGTGCATTTGCTTTACTATAATGACAACAACTATTTCTATTTCAAAACATATGGACAGGATTAGAAATTAGTTTATTAGAAGGACAGTGCATGTAGGACGTTTTGGAGACAAAGGTAGGTGTGATTGAGATGGTTTGGACATGTGAAGAGGAGGGACATGGGGTATATCGGGAGGAGAATGCTGAGGATGGAGCCTCCAGGAAGGAGGAAAAAGGACGGTCAAGGAGAAGGTTTATGGATGTGGTGAAGGAAGACATGCAGGTAGTTGGGTTAAAAGAGACAGGGGGGTATGGAGACGGATGAGCCGCTGTGGTGACCCCTAATAGGAGCAGCCAAAAGAAGAAGAAAAAATGCCCCATGAATGAGTGGTGTTGCACTTCTTAAAAGCGGCACTTGGTTAATTTTTTTCTTCTACTAGGTAGCATTGTAGTTAAGGAAGTACTGCGATTAAACCACATCCAAAGCTTATCTGCTGAGCATCATTTTTACACCAAAGTAAACATCCATGTATAGATGCACTGTACTGTATGTAATGTCAATAACACTTCAGTAGATCTAACTTGATGTAGCTTTAATCCCAGCTAATATTTTCATCTGAATTCAAGGTGCTCCTCTAAAAGTGGCCTTTAATTTTCTTTCTTGAAGCCAGAAGAAAATCTCTCATGGGTTCAGCCCTCTGCTAGAACTGGCAGCAGACTTTGCCTTTCCAACATGCTCTCTGGATTAAACATTTATATACATTTGCACATGGCAGCTTGGTGAAGGCTTGGAGCTGGCAGTCATGCAGTAGATTTTCTTAAAAGTGTAGCCATGAGATTTAGCAGTAGGAAATCCTCTTATCTCATGTCCAGCTTTTGGGATGTCACTGGGGTGGCTATTAGGTCAAACATGACAAGTCCAAAGGAAATCAGTTTTGGACAGCTGTCTTATTATGACCCCAAAAATCACCATGAATCTCACACACTTAAAAAAAAAAACAATTTCTTATCTTCACAGTATGCTGTGAGGTTTCAGGAGACGCGTCATGGTTGTCAGAGTTGTGACTGAATTTTTTGCACCATACATATGCTGAATTTTACAGTTAGGAACAGCCGAAGTCTATGAAGCTCTTGAATATATTGAGGGTTTGAAGTTTTATTTTATTGCATTAACATTTAGCTGATACGTACTCAGCATATATTGTAAGTACTGCACTTTAAAATAAGAAAGATTCAATTGAAATAAACCATTGTGGCCACACAAACCTAAGCCCAGACATGAGTGATAATACTTATTGGTATTACAACATGAGTTTAACATTAGCCTTTGTTTTTTTAGCCCCTGTTTTTTTTTTGTGTGTGTTCAGAGCATCAGGATTATGGACTGGGATAACATTTCCCACAATCCACTGCACTCCATTATGTCACATGAATTTCTGCACCTGGTTTATATTTATGATAATTAGCTCTTGTTTATGTCACCACCTGGATTTAACTTAGCAAACGGGTAAGAACCTTTGATTCATTGGATCATAACTGCAATAATTAATACGATTCAATGGCAACAAGTTGTTTTACCTTAATTAATGGGGTGAGTGGCCTCTCATTTCTTAAACAGTCATGTTGGAAAACATGTCCTGTGGTCAGATATCTATTTCAGAAGTGTCAAATTGCAGGGCTGCATCAAGTAACGAACTAATGAGATTGCTGAAATTGCTAAAATTGGGGTAAGACCTGGAAGGAAGTAGTGAGCCATCATCTATGAGAAAAAAAAATGTGGTTGGATATAAAATGATTGCGATCGGAGATCACTCAAACGTTAGGTGAAATCAAAGCATAAAGAATAAAAAAAATAAAAACAGTAGAACTTTAAGCTATGTTTAATAGTGAAAGTAAGAGCATTTCCACATTTACAACATGAAAAAAACTAAAGGAATTGGGACTAAACAGCTGTGTACTCTTAAGAAAACAACTAAGCAGTGAGAATATTCCAGAAAAAAAAAGGCTTCCGTTTGATAGGAAACATAAAGAATTAATTCTAAAGCAATAAAAAAAATATATTGCCTTAAAAGTAAGACTAAAATTGCCCCTTTCTCTAGTACTGGGTACATCAGGGTAAGAAAAAAGGCGAATTAAGTGATGCACCCATCATGCATAGTGCCTACCGTAAAAGCCTATGGGGGAAGTGTAAAGATCTTGGATTGGTTTATTTGGGCATGTCTATGTTCAGCAATGTTATGTGCCCAAAAATTGAAAGACCAGGTTTTTTTATTAAAGGATTTTTTTCATTCCCTGATGGCACAGGCATAATGCATGATGGCAATGCCTTGACCAATTGGGCTCAAATTGTTAAAGAGTGAGTCAAGTAACACGAGACACCATTTTAACACATGGATTAGCCACCACAGAATGTCGACCTTAACCCCATCGAGAATCTTTGGGATGTCCTGGAGAAGACTTTACACAGTTGTCTGACTCCCAAATCATTAATACAAGATCATGGCTTGAAAATAACACAACTCTGGAAGGAAATAATCAAAGCAAAAGGTGGGCCAATAATATATTAGAGTGTGTAGTGTTTATTTTTTTTGTCCAGGCTGGACATATATACTTATGTTTAACTTTATTTAATGTTTTGTTTGTCGTCCCATTATTGTTGACATCCATGGTGTTATGCTTCATGCTCAGGTTTTGGTTTGTTTGGTTATCTTTCGCATTATTTCTTCGTCCTTGTTGTGTTTATCTGCACTCTATTAACATTTATCTGCCCTTGTGTTCTCTTCCTGCTTTCTTGTCTCTTGTTTCATGACATACAAACAAACAATTCTTACTCTGTGGCCTTCAAATATTAACTGGTGGCTTCAATGTCGTAAATAATTTCTATGCCTCTTCGAAAATGTAACAACTGTAGGCACATAAACAAAATGAATACACTATTTGGAATGTACACGTGCGTTAGACACAAATACAGACACTAATAAGATATGCACTTTTTTAAGTGCATTTCATTGAGACTAGATGAATAACCTTGGACTAGGATTCAATTTAGTTGTATTTGTATAACGCTTTTAACAATGGTTATTGTCAAAACCATTGTACAGTCAATTTTGAATATAAATTAAAAATGAATAAATTTGTTTTGGTGATTTGGTGATCTGAGTGACATCAGATAGAATGATTCAGAAATAAATAATTTGTATTACTGTGTACTATATAGTCAATAAGTGCAATTGTGTAACCAGAAAATTCATTATAGTTTTAACTGAAGTCCATTCTGTTGAAGTTACTAACTATTCCGTGATGAAGACTTGGGCAATTGCTGTCCTAAAGCTTTATGGTTTCTAAGTGAGACTGTCCACAGTAATCTGATGCATTTTAGGCTCTCTATGTAAAGCCATCCTCAGTAGGAGCAAGTGGTTTCCAAGTCATGAGAACTGCATCAGGAGGGAATCGGGATGGATCAGGCCAATCCAGAGAGCAGAAGGGGCCCGGATCACTTGGATACCAGAGGTAAAATGCGTAGAATGACAAACCCCAAATTAAAACAATTATGCAAACAGACAGGCAAAGTTTGCTGGACAAATAAATGCCATTTATAGAAGTTAATTATATAATTAAATAATCCATCGTAACGGACTGAGACCATGCTGGGGTTTTTTCAGTGTTATCAAAGGTTTTTAAGAGGCACAATGGTGAGAATCATATTTCATAAAAAGTCACCTACTTTGAAATATATCAATATATATATAGGGACATTAGGGACAGTTACACGCCCGTACTGACAACCATGTCACCTCAGCAGCTCTGTAATTTAATTCGAGATTGAGAGATTTGAAAATAAAGTAGTGGCCATTAAGCCCAAAGCCTAATAAAATAACTTTGTACTGACTAATGTAATGAATGTAGCACATGGAGCACCATACCCTGTAGAAAAAAATACACCCTTTAATTCGAATATACACAGTTCATTTAACAGAGACATGAATATGCTTAATAGAAGTGTTCCTGTCTGCTGGTGTCTGTATTGCTGCTGGTGTTGTGACATATATAATTAATGCTTTTGAACTTTCTCTTGACCCCACCATTAACACAACATACACAATCTCACTAGCAGCATTTCCAGGCCCAGTTCACTTACATGAACAACACCTCATTCTAAATAAATAAATAAATATGCAAATAAACGGCACGTTCACCATTTAATCCACTTTTAGCAGATCAGCAGGGAAAAAAAAAAAGAAGTTTGCATATTGCTGAGACTTCCAGCAGCGATTTACTGATCTACAGAGCTATATTCATCAGAGCTTTAAGGAGACGTGTAGCAAGTGCATTATCGCTACAACATCTCAGACTGTTCTCTGTGGGGAAGAGATCAAATCAGGAGCTTGGTCTAACAATGGTCTAACAATAGGAGACGTGCTAAGGTGTCTCCATCATGGCAGAGCTACCTGATTGCAGCTCCTGTTATCTACCTGATTTCTGATTTAGGTGCTTAAAAGGGCTCATTCAGTAACTTAATGAAGCTATTAAAGAAAGTCAACGATGTAGAAGAGCTGGGTGATAGGAAATCAATATTCTGACAAGTAACACAACAATACAGTTTTCTAGCGGTACCGTGGGTAACATGGTCATATGCTATACTGTATGTGACTTACAACTGTGATCAACATTTGAAGAATTATAATTTTTTTAATAAAATAAAATGCCTGCTTGTTTAAATAATACAGTGGTACCCCGTTTATCAACCGGCTCGGACATTGACCTTTTCAGTTAACTTAACTGTTTTTCGACCGAAATTTGCGCCAGCTGAACGACCAAATGCCCGCTTATCGACCTTTTTTTTACCCCGACCCACGTGGAGCATTTTTTTTTTGTTACTTTTGTAATGTTTTTAATTTATACTTTTTACTGTATTATTGTCAGAAATCCACCTGCCACGCCCCCTTCGGCGGCTGTCAAAACCTCTGCTTTCCCTGAAGCCCCCCCGGCTTCAACAATGCACACCTGGGGCTCATTATTCACTCATCCCCACCTCGCCCCTCCAGGGCGTACCACGGATATCTCTCTCTCGTTTGTCGGGATTCTATGGACTGCCGTGTGTGTGTGTGTGTTTTTGTGTTAAACTCTCCGTGTTTTCGTTAAACCAAAGCGAACTGTGCTCCGGCTTTGCCTCCGCTCATTACGCTGCATAACAATTATATACAGTATTATTTATGTACCTGTATTATTTAGTATTAATACCGCTAAAAACAGGGCAAAAATTGTTAATAAATGGGTATCGGTGGAGGTCGGGAACGGATTAATTGGTTTTCCATTATTTCTTATGGGATAATTAGATTCGCTCTTCGACCTTTTCGCATTTCGACCGGTTTTAAGGAACGGATTAAGGTCGATAAGCGGGGTACCACTGTGTATAAAAGAATATGTTATAATATTTAATAAAAAATGAAATAGAATAAATTACATCGATGCAATACACTTTTTATTATATTGATTGAATTAAATAATCATTTAAATTGGCAGAAATGAAATTGATTGAATAAAATTAAATAAATGGAAAAATGTAATTAAATAGTTTACATTTGTTAGACCCCATTTGGGTAATACAGATGTGTATGTACAGTGTGTGTGTGTTTTTTACATTTTATTTTTATTTTTTTTTTCTAAAGATATGTTCCACTTTACTGTTCTACTTATTTCAGCATACTTTAACAAATGTCTTCATTGCTTCCATCCTTCATTCATTTACTCCCTCAATATGCAGAATTGTCAGGATTTTCTCCTTTTAAGTGAATTTCTTGAAGCTGGACATAAAACGCTAAAGAATCCATAGCGCTAGCATTAGCTGCTATCCACTTCATGGCGCTATTGAAATATGTTGTACCGTTACACCCCTAATATATATATAGTTTGTAAAGTAAGTCGCTCCCTACAGCCGAGAGAAAGCTTAAACGTGAAAAAAAATGTATGTTAATAATTACTGTCTTGAGAATGGCCTATAAAGGTCTGTCATATTGAAGTATTACTTAAAGCGATCCAAAGCAAAATCTTTCCTAGCCCCAGATAATAATAATCCAATCAAAAACAGCGGTGTTGCCTAGGAGTTGCTGTTTTATTGCAGTGTGCTGTCAGGGTTTAGCATTTAGCATTAAGTCTGATTAAATGAGAAACAGAGGTTGTGTGTGAATGTGATGCATAAGCAACCCTGTCGTTCAAAACTCCTCCATCTCTGTGAAAAAAAAAAAAAACTATGCTTGACACCCCAGGCCATGGTGAGACTACGGTGTTACACTGTGTTTTCTCACTCAACTGAGTTACTCTAGTGGTTCTCATCACATTTATTTCCAGCAACAACAAATGCCTGTCTGAGTCTTCACTAATGTTTTTTTTTTCTAGAAAGCTTGTTTTTTTTTCCCATTTCAGCAACTCTCATTCGGTTCATTAAAAACTCTGATAACTGATTTAATACTGTATCTATTATTCATTTTAAATAAAATCGTTGACTTTCTTTATTATTCATATGAAATATTATTAAATATTCTTCTATCATTCGACACTATTAGACTATCGAATGTCTTTGGATGCTATAGCATTAAATTTTCACTTCACTTCAACAAGAAGAACCATACAATTGAGTGGAGACTAAATGTGGAATGGTATGTTTAAAAAGCACATATATATATTTACTACAATAATTTTTCAAGCTTTCTAATCTCTCTTACTCAATGAGAAATGACATGGAAATCGGCTACTTGCAGACAAACTCAGGAGATACATACAAGTCTTCATTGCTTGCCTGTGCAATGGGAAATTATTTCCACAGGGTAAAACGTGGCTAGTTAGGCTTCATTTCAACCATGTCAGACAAGGCAAAAAAACTAATACAACTAATACAATAAGTATGTACATTTCCTAACGAATACTTAGATAAAGCCATTTTTTTACTAGTAATGTAGCAATCTCTTTTTTAAGTAAGAGTCTACCAACTTGGCACATCGTAATTTCACAATTATATTCCGTTGCTCTTTGCAAAACAAAAGCCTAAATCTTTTAAACTGCAAGGAAATCTCCTGTGTACAGTCCTCTTCAAGGATTTGAAAGGATTTAGATCCATTCTCTAACTGGACTACTTTGATCTTCTTCCTCTGAAACCATTCTTTTGATGACACATTGGTTTGTGCTTTGGGTCATTATCGCACAGAAAGGTGAAATCTTTTTTCATATTCGGCTGTCTAAGAGAGGCCTGCCATTTAAAAGCAAAAAAAGATGGTTACCGAAGCTGTCCATGGTTTTCCTCTATCTCGACTATAACAACATTTCCATTTAAAAAGAAGCAGCCCCATAGCGTGATGCTACCACCATCATGCTTCACCTACTTATGTCTTTTAGAATTTTACCTAACAATTTTTACCCTGGTCTAATTTGACAATTCTAAATTTTGCCACATGGTTTTTGGCTTCTTTTAGAAACCCCTTAACCCCTCACTTGCAATTGGTTGTTTCTCTTCACGTGACCCGACTGCTCTTAGCTGTTCTCATTACATACATTAAAGCATCACCACTGTTACACATGCAATACCCTGCTTTTAATCCTGTTCTATTTTTACATTTTTGCTCTTGTTTTGTCCTGGCACCCTTCTTTGCAGTTCACATGACCTGTGCCTGTTTTCTGCTTGGATCTATGGTTTTAGATTTGCTTATCCGCTTAATAAAACACCTTACACTGCATTTGTTAACCCCCATTTCCTACTATATTATGATATTATATTATAAGATTGTTGTCACACAACATGTTTCATACCATGGGTCGAAAAGTCAGATGACACCTACAGTAAGAGACGTCAAGCAAATCCTACAGAAACATTTGAACTTTATTTCAGGTATATCAGAGCAATGCACTGTTAACATGTATATGGAAATGACCTTTGAACATGTTTTTCTTTGTGAATGGTTCATGCTGAGCACAGTCACATGCCCCAATTCAAATACAAGGTATGCATAATGATGCAGCCAGATTATTGTATTGCAGTCAAGCTTTGTTTATATATATATATATATATATATATATATATATATATATATATATATATATATATATATATATATATACACACACTTCACAAGAAAATGCAAATTGGCTTTCTTGCATAGAATTCCAAAATAATTTTCTTTTAATATTCACAGCAGGCCTCAGCGTTTTTTTAAATGGTTGATTAATACCATAAAACCATTATATTTTTAAACTTGGTTATCACACTGTGAAAACGTCCACACCCTCACTGAGGCGTTTAAATAAATGGAAATGTCTACAATTGTTATCAGAAGACACCCAGCCTTATAGCTGTGAAACTACTGATGTTTATCAAATGTTATGCCTTTGGGAAGGGATTTGTCTCATTTTCATTTAAGCAGTAGCATTTTCAGCATCCCATGTTATATCATGGGAACAATATGCATCAGCATAAGTATATGTAAAACAGAAAAATTGTCCTTTGAGTAGTGGAATCGTCATTTTTTTCATTCTTGCTCTATGTCTATTCTTTTCTCTAAGCTGAGGTCATGACTCGCAGTTTTTCACTC
>JAAIIK010000053.1:3822236-3824736 GCA_014706435.1 Silurus glanis | reverse complement strand
TCACTGATTCTCTATGAACATACTCTTCATCTTCCCAATATTTTATTTTTAACTTTTCATAGCACAGCCCTGTTTCCTTTGTATCTGCCACTGGGGAAGAACTACACATCATCTGTCTTTCTTTCTTATTCATCTCCTCTCTTTCATTTCTTGGCATGGTTAAAGAATGCCTGGGACTCATGCGCCTCTGGAAGCGTGTGAGGGAGGGAACTCTGGCAGTGCTTAAACGCAAAGTGTAGGCCTAGCTTATACTCTCCATAATGAGACCACCAGCCTAGATAAATATACTAACACGGGGAAATGGTTGCATCGGGACTGTACTGGAACCGAAGAAGCGATGATGTTTGGCAGCGTTTTGAAGCCCCTGCCAGCAGCCGCTTTAACATGTTTGTTGAGGCGCCAGGAAAGGAGCTTAGAAATGATACGGTGAGCTACAGACAGCACTTGTGAGAAATGAATGGCGGCACATCCCCTGAGCAATCAGCTTTCCATGCGAGAAACACCAGAGAGTTATCATCCACATGAAGCAGTCGGACGAAATGAGCTTCGTGACTATGTGAAAAAGATTCGGTATCTTCTGATAGGCAATTCTTTGCTGCTATACAGTATCAAAGTTTGGCGGGCAAAGACATCAATTTCTGATGAATTCTAATATTGATTTAGGCTTTCAGGCCTGCTTAGTCTTCAGTAAATACAATCCAGTGGTACATTCTCAGTGGGGAAGAATGGCGATATTGAAAAACTAATTATCACTGAAGCTGATCTTTTAGTCTAATTGTAGACAACAGAGTGATACAATAATAACTGAAGCAGAAATATTTGCTCTAGAAAATCCGTCGTTTACGGTCAGTCTAAATTCAGTGGACCTCATGTATCGTGTTGATCCAAACCGATTTATGAGTGAACCATTTGTACTAGCGCAAGAAATGTTGTATTCCTAAAAAAATCCCCTAAAATTCTTATGCAAAAAAAAAAAGCGTTCACATCCCTCTAGTGCTCCTGAGTGTGCATTTGTGTAAGTATGCATAAGAAACTGTACTAATATAAACCTCAACTTGATCAACTTCTAATCATAAAATGTGTTTAGATTCCTACACTTCTTCACATTTTATATCTCCAATATGCTGTTGAATTTAAATCGCTTATTTGTTATGTTTACTGCAGAAGCTCTTATCCAGGGTGACTTACTGAAATGCTTTTTGAGGTTTCGATTGTCAATGGTTCTGCCATTGATAAGCACTGGATTACATTAGCAATCAGCTCCTGCATGTCACATGACCTTGTTCCAAAACGCATCCTCATGCTAAGTCACTAGGTCAGGAAATAAAGTACATATGTTTCGTATGTTTCATATTCATATATGGTGATTGGTGTTTTTCAACATACAACAAAAAAAATCAGTTTCTTTACTTCTGTAAATCCAGCAATTTTCGTTTTACTTCACTTCGTTAAATGCAAATATTTACACACGACTTTAAGAAAAGCTTCATCAACAATGCAAGTGTTTTAGCTGAATAAATGGGAACGAATCCTTTATGCAAAGCAACTCTTGAAAGTAATACACTACAGTGTTTATCTTCTATTTGGGAATTTGTTTCCTTTGAGTTTCTTAACAATTTTCTTATCTCTTCCATCCACTTCCAACAATATGGATTAGCACCTGTTACAGATTAGCATCATCATTAGCAACATGATCAAATTAACCTTTCTCCCAGGTCTACTGAATCTATTTTTATACACAATGATGCTGGTAATATGAAATGTTGGCTACATTCCCTACAAGCTCAAAAAGTGAAACATGAATTACGAGGTTAAAATGCAAGTTTGATCCCAATGATGTGAAAATAATGATGAGAGTGAGACCAGTTTCAGCTTGCCTGCACCCAAAGGCCATTGGGTTCTTATGGTGGAGACCAGAGAACCAGCAGTACTCCTAGTGGCATTCCCATGGAGTCTGGAATTATTATTATTTGTTTTTAATTAAATGGTACATTGGTAAAAATCACAACCCACCATCCCACCCACCAGTTTTTATATTTATTGCAGAGCAGATTTTACTACAAATATGAAGGTAAAATGTCCAGGAATAAAACAACATACTAACAAGCCAGAATGCTGTGCACTAGTGTACCATAACCATTAAACAAATAAATAATAAACAAATAAATAAATAATTAAATCCATCAATCCATGAACCATTTGCCTTGAAAAACAGTGCAGCTTGCACACCATTTCAGGCTCCACATAAACATGGTGAAGTGTAATAACATAACCAGCTGTGCAGCTGGAAACTTCGCTGCATGGTGGATAATTAAGTGGTCAAAAATTTTTAAGCAGCAAAATAAATCATGACATCACCTTTAAAAACAATTCTTGTACAAATTGGTCATGTGGTCCACATTTGCACTAGTAACGTTGTTTAGTGTTGAACAATAGAGCTCAATGAGAGAGGGATAATAATAATAATAATAATAATAATAATAATAATAATAATAATAAT
>JAAIIK010000053.1:3797196-3822226 GCA_014706435.1 Silurus glanis | reverse complement strand
TAATAATAATAATAATAATAATAATAATAATAATAATAATAATAATAGGCACCCAGCAAATTGAATCGCTTTCTAATTATCATTACCATTCAAACAGTTTACAGATGTATTTATCATTTTCCACTTCAGTGGTTCGCATCTCTAACAAATGATAGTTTAGTGAAATAGAATGTACACTGAAAAACATCTCAGTTAAATTTACATGGTAAAGCATGACAACAATGTCCTCATCTGCATTAAATTTAAATAATCTTACTGTAAGTAAATGACACAGAGCACAGAGGACTTTTCTAAAGAAAAAGTCTGCAAATATAACCAGCAATTTTCCCAGCTAGTACATTTTTTACTTAAACTTAAATGATATAAACGACACAAATCTTAACTGTGGGAAAAAATACACATCGTCTAAATATTATAGCTATTACTTAATAGACGCTGACACCTTTAAAAGTAAGAGCAGGTCAGTTACTCATGCACTTTCATCAACCTTCAAGTAAAATTCAGTGACTGAGACACACAAAAAGGGTGACCCAAGAAAACTACTCAAATCACCTTAGCCTTAGACACAAAATCTGTCAGGATTATGGACAAAGAAAACATTTCCCAACTGAACCCACAAATGACTTGGTCACACTAATCACTCACACGTGTCCCTTGATAAGCACTGGTGTAGTCTCACTTTTCACAGCACTCATTGTCTCATGTTTGGCTTGCATGGTTGTTGTGAGTTACAGAATGCTCATGCTCAGTATTATGTTTATCGTTCTAGTTATTTAATGTTTGTTTTTTTCATTAGTTTCCTAACATGACTAAAGTAAAACATGAAAAGCTGAAAACAACCTATTGATAATGAAATTAAATCAGTTTTCTTGCTGATGAATGCAGAATCGGTTCAAGTAGGCATTATTTAATTATCTATTAGCATGTGCAATATTGTCAAAATATTACATTTACTTTCAATAAAGCATGTGAAATATCTTTATTTATCTAGGTAAACACACTATCACCTTCAAAATAGTCCCCTCGCACAGCAATACAGGGCTCCCAGTGTTCCTGCCGCTTCTGGAACGTGTCCCGGAAGTCTTCTTTTCGAAACTTGTCAAGCACTATTTGTGATCTTCATTTTTAGGAAGAGGGCGAAGTCTGCATGAGTCTGGTGAGTAGGGTGGGTGCGGAAGTAAGATCATGTGGGTTGTTCTCTGGCGATCATAATGCACAAGTTGCCGAATGGTTTCAACATTTTCGGGGGTTGAGCTAGTTGAAGGTCTTCCTGATCTCAAACGTAGGTCATGTCAAACATCTCTGTGGCAGATTTGCCCAGTTTCAGGCAGAACTTTACGTTTGCTCTTTGTTCTAACTTGCTGCCCATAATGAAATCACAGACGTGGTAATGCGTGTGGTCAGAATAGCACTAGCTGGCACCGTAACTTTTTCATACCACCTCATAAACTCAAAATAATTTCCATTAACGGGAAGTGAGGGAACTGTGCGAGACAACGAGATCGGGTGAAGCAGATGGGGCTTCTATGGTGTCTGTTAATATGGGGGACTTCAAAAACATCTGTGCAAATCATTCATATTTTCACACTAATTCGCTTATTTGTCATTTATAAGAGAGGAAAGGACTTCTCTTTGGGCATATTGGTGATGACTTATACTAGTGTGCTCCTCCGCAAAATGTGTAATTGGTTGGCAAGACTGCCAATATAAAATTTGTAGTAAATACAATCACAGTGAAGAAATGTGTAGGATGTAGATATTACACAAGACTATTGTACAAAAAAAAACAAGCTTTTGTGTTGATGGGTAAATGGGTACAGAGTCAGGTAATGGGCTGCAAGACATTTTATATACTCTGCTCCAAACTGCTTTTTGTCTGCCTTTAAAGGTTTATGTAAAGCAAAAAACGCAATAAATGATTTCCACTTTAAAAAAGAATCATTACTATTGCAATATGGTATATTTTAGGAAAGGAAAATCCTTAACAGTATAACACAACATGAAGAGTTGACTCAAATTGATGGGTAAGACTTGGCATGAAGGGTTGAACTGAAGGGTAAGACTCCGCATGAAGAATAAGACTTGACATGAAGAGCTGATTTGAAGGGTAAGACTTGGCATAGAGGGTAAGACTCGCCATGTAGAGCTTTGATTTGAAGGGTAAGAATTGGCATGAAGGGTAAGACCTGACATTAAGCGTAGTACTCAACATGAAGGGTAAGACTGTGTCTACTGTCTTCTTGTCTCATATTGTCAGTTTTTTTTTTTTTTGCACTAAATGTAGCACATGCGCACTTTGTGTTGTTATTTCGTTTCACTGTGTACTGCACTGTGTATGGGTAAAAGCCGACTTGACTTGACTTGACTTGACTTGACTTGACTGAACATGAAGTGTAAGACCTAACATGAAGTATAATACTCAACATGACGGGCAATACTCAACATGAATTGTTGATTTGATGTGAAGAGTAAGACTCAACATGTAGGGTTGACTCAAATTAAAGGGTTCTACCAGAGAAACTACAACCACTAACCTTTCAAAGGTTTATCATTTGCCCATTTTTTGACCACCCTCTTCAATATATTACACTACACCCTCTGTTCTTACAATGTAGAATAATTCTACATTCTCCATTTTTTTACATTCAGCCTAATGGGCGTTATTAATTTCACATCATTTCATCCACTTGTTAAGCAATGACTAGGTTTTGCTTTATCTCTGACTCCTCTCTCTTCAACCCTTCCACTGGTGTTCATTGGGAATGAGATCTTTCTCCTGGCACTCGGCCATTAGGCTACAGCATAGAGGGAAGACTGTGTAGACTGGTTGTGGCAGGGGGCCCTGAGTAATAAACCTCATTAACCATGTGTTTATTATTCATCAAGTGGAACCCAATTGATCGCTTGTCTTTGAGCACTACGTTAATTGAGAATTGATTGATTCGAGTCAGACGGAGTTGTGGGAATTGATCGGGCCCATATGACTGGCAGACTCATTTGAACCAAGGTCTCCGATGAGCATGGCCGATTCATGAAGAAACATTTTTCGAGAAGCGTTCTGTGTCTATGGAAGGTCTCAAGAGGAGTAATGAGCTGAATTGCATTTTGTGGATCATGAAATATTGTGGATAATCAGTGAGCCATATGCAAAGTTTTATTGTCTGTTATTTATTTAACCAGAAGTTTTAAATAGTTTAAATAACAGCACATCTTATAAATGCCATTTATTAAAGAAATTACTGGTGGTACTTTTTGTTCATCTGCAGTTAAAAAATACGTACACAAAATACGTTTGTCATTGTTTGCATTTATTTTCTATAATAGCTATAAACAATTATTATACACTTGCGTTCTCACGACGAGAATGCAACTAGTGTATATCCTGAAGGCTTGCCCAAAAATGTAAAGGAACTGTTGTACATTTGGAGATTCCTTCCAAAAAAAACAAAAAAAAAAACATCTTATTTAAAGCATCATATTAATGTTTTTAATATTTAATATAGTAATAAAATGTAATCCATTTATAGGTCTGCCAGGTTAATAAGCTGTCACTGTAGAAACAATAACTAATAGAATTATGAGTATTAAATATAAACCTGCGATCTGCAAGAGTCTTGAGTCACGTTTTGTGGATTATAATCAGTGTGGTGGAATTGAGGCCCTGTTCGTCACTCTTCGGAAAAATTGGCAGCAGGCACGCCGAGTGCCGTGGACGCACTAACATGGCCCAAGTCCAGTAAAGCATTCTGCTAAAAATACCTACCTAACAACAGTGTTTGTGTGAGCTGGACCACTAAGAGGTGTCTGTGAGATGAGCTTTTATTGATTCAATCGTATTATCGGTGTCTCTCATGCCCTGTGGAGAGTGCAGGTGGGAAATAGATTCGCTGCTTTCCTGGCACTGACTCAATCTATGGAGGGATAAGATGAGAAGTTCATGCTGTAACCAACAGTGTCTGTATTAAAGCCACTCGCATAAATGCATCCTTTTTCCAGTTGTATTTCCCAGCTTGAAAGAGCTGTGTTTTAATGACCGCAGATCAATTTGCAAGTACTTTGAGAAGAAACCGGAACAATCTTCAGTCAATTGAGTTGTCTTCTTTTGGGTAAAATTCACCTGCAAGATATATGTATATATTTTTTAGGGCTGTCAATCGATTCAAATATTCAATCGTGATTAATTGCATGATTGTCACGAGTTAACTCGCGATCAATCGCACATTTTTATCTGATCTAAATGTACCTTAAATTGACACTTTTTCCGTTTTTAATACTCGAATCAACCCCATGGACAAATTTGGATGCTTTATGCAAATGTATGTTTATTATTAGTTAAACCATCCTTAACATCGAGCATAAAGTGTTTTCAAATTACATAAATCATCAGACACCAAACAGATTTTTTTGCTGTTTCCACACAGTCAGGTTTAATTTAAAGATTCTGGTGCTTGATTTGAGTCTTGGCGCATCAGTAATACAAATGTCAGTGATTAAAAAAATGTTTTCGGTCAGTTTGTTTAGATTTTTTTTATATCCAAGTCAAGAAATGACGCGAATAAATGTGTATGGTTTTAATTTCATATTTTGAATACACATGGTCAAAAAGAAATGCGTGCTGCATTATTAAAATGTATAAAATAGTGCCGTTAAAATGAATTTGCATTAACGCTTTATTAATGTACATTTTTGACAGCCCTAATTTAGATTTTTTATTTTTTTTGAGCTATTCACAATGGGTTTTTCTTTTTTACACAGTGTGAGGTAAAGCTACTGGAGTAAATCCTGGAGTGTTTTATTTCATATATGACAGCAGTTTTCTCCAATGATTGCCATTTTAAACTTTCAAAAAAATATTTTTGGTCAGATTATAATACTGTAGCGTATACAGTGCACATTTTATTATGTTACAGCCTAATTCCAAAATCTATTACATTTATAATTTTCTTCGAAATTCCCCATACCCCATAATGACGTGAAAGACGTTTGTTTGAAATCTTATTAAAAATAAAAAATGAAAACCATGTAAGGGTTCTTTATTATTTAAAGAGTTACAGTATTTATTATTTTCTATTATAAGAAAATATAACCCATCCAAAAAAATTCAAATTTATTTAACTCATTTTAAATTCATTTTCAATTTTTAATTAACATACACACGCTTGTTTATGCACTGTATGTACATATACAGTACGTAACGTTTACATGTATCTCTAAAATGAGGAAAAACAAATCACATTGCAGATAAAAACAATTCATTAACAATTAAAATGTATTAAATAGCGAAACAATTTACACAAGCTGACGGAGCATTTTTAATACAGGCATTGGTGTTCTTGTGTCATGGCGACATCTAAGTTCAAGAAAATATTTTTCCACAGCCTGTGTCATGTCAATGTCTGCCTCTCTTATAATGTTCACTTTGTCGATTATAATTTCAGCCTTAAGGGGATCAGGAGAGCTGTTGAACACTATGGATGGTGTTGGACCTTTGGGTTGCTGTAAAAAAATCTTTTCACCTTTGAGTGCTTTTCACCAATGAACAGAAGTCATCAAATAGACTTGAAATGACCCCCATAATTAACAGTTTACCCTTAAATGAAAAGTCTGTCATCATGCACTCACTCTTTGGTCATTTCAAACAGCATTTTGACGAATGTTGGTAACCGAGCAGTGCTGATACCCATTAATTTATATTGTAAGGACACAAAACCAGTGCAGGTCAAGGACTATGCCGAGGTTCAGACACCATCCTTCTTCAAAATATCTTCTTTTGTGTTCTGAAAAAGAAAGTCATACAGATTAGAGGTGAGTAAATAATGACAGAATTTGAATTTTTTGGTTCAACTATTCCTTTTATAAAAAATTATTTTAATACTCAAATTATTTTAATACATGTTTTTACTAATACAATTTATAGCAGTGGTGGGCCATCAGGGCCAGCAAGGTCTTCTCTGCTGGCCTAAACACTATCAGAAGCACTGACCTACATTTATAAGCTAAATAAAAAAATTAATTGTTCCATGAAATTGTATTAATTTATTCCCCACAGTCTATTCTCTTCATTTCAGAGCGTTTCTCTTGGCTGCTCTGCTTCCAGAACGTGTATGTGGCTGTTAGATTTTTTGTGCAATCAGATTTTAGCCATGTCAATCTAATCTGTCCAGGGCCTTCAGAATCAGTAGTGCTGGCCGATGTACCTTTAACTATATTAGCAATAGGACTGTTTCTTTAACCAATCAGATTTCAAATTCGCCTCACAGGGCCAGTGTAACGTCAGCCACAATAACATCAGCATTTTTCCGTCCTCTGATTGGTTGGTCAGAGCAAAACTGTTACAGCCATGTTCGACTAGCAAAAAACATCTGTAGCACTCTGCACAGATAAATACATCTGAATTAGACTTTTTTAAGCCCACAATGGCTGATGGAGGAAGAGAAATTTATTTGTTTTTGGACATACCGTAATTTCCGGACTATAAAGCGCACCCTTATATAAGCCGCACCCACTGAATTTGACAAAGATTTTTATTTTTAACATAAATAAGCCGCACCTGTCTATAAGCCGCAGGTGTCTACACTGAAACTAATGAACTTTACACAGGCTTTAACGAAAGACACTAAATGCAATATGTTGCGCTTCCTTTAGGAGCATAGCGGTATTTTGGGAATACAGCATGCCGCTGCATTCTTCGGGTATTACTGCGTGTGTGGAGACCGAGGATTATGTCCTTATTATTTTCTGATGCTCATTTCTAAGTTTCTTTGACTAACCCTTAACGCTGTTGCCAAGAAAAATCAAACAGCACGAGTTTTGGAAACCTGTCTGTGCTTATATGATTTCTGTTGCAACTGGAGTTAGTGAGCTCTCCCATGACCCAGACTCAACGCGTTACAACGGCTTGTATCTAAACATTAGCCGACTAAGTAAGTCATTGTTCACTGTCTTCCTCCTTCCTTTCACAACTACAGTGGTACCTTGACCTACGAGTGCATTAATGTACGAGTTTTCCGAGGTACGAGCGGTCACTCGGTCGATTTTTTTGCTTTGTTACGCAAGCGAAAATTGAGGTACGAGCTCGAGACGCCGCTGCTAGATGGCGAAGCGAAGCCAGAAAGCGAAGATTGTGACGAAAATTAAGATAAGCAAAGAAGAAAAAGTTAAAATTTTTAAGTTTAGGGATACGTAGTGTACAGGAGTGATAGTAAAAAACGAGTTTTCCCTCCGCCTCCGCTTATCGCCTCTACCAACTCTCCACACACACACACACACACACACACACACACACACACACACACCCCACCGGCGTTTTCGTTAGCTCAAGTCATCTCATCTCCAAGGAAAATACACTGAATAAAACCTTATTATATCTTTACATACTCTTTCTATTATGTTTTTATACAAGATTTGTTATTTAGAAATGTATTTTCCAATTTAATAACATGAAACATAAAAACGGGGGTCATTTTGAGGGTTGGAACGGATTAATGCCATTTTAAGTATTTTCAATATAGAAAACTGATTTGATGTGAGAGCAAATGGAGATACGAGCTCGTCCACGGAACGAATTAAACTCGTAGGTCAAGGTACCACTGTATTTCTCTGGGGAGTTTATCTTTTGGCATCGTCGTGCGCCACCGGTGGAAGTTTTTCTCCCGATGCCCTGCAGCTCAGAACACAGGTGAGGTGCGTTTTTTCGTTTCCGTTCGGAAATTTCATTGGTCTAATGTTATGTCGCTCAGTTTTTTGGCTTGAAGTTTGTGAAACCGGGAAAAACCCAGGAAAAATCCATATATTGGCCGCGTTGTTTAAGCCGCGGGGTTCAAGACGTTGGAAAAAAGTAGCGGCTTATAGTCCGAAAAATACGGTACTTAAAAATAGATTTTCAAGGCAGACTTTTTCAGAAAAGCTAGACATTGTGAGGAGAGGTCGGCTAACCCCAAAGCTAGCTAGCTTGTCTCAGCCCGGGAAAAGGGTTTGTTTGCCACTTCCACACCAGTGCCTACGAGTGGTACCACTGGCTTACAGCCTCTGAGAAGCTTTGCAAATTATATAAGTATGCATTATGAGTATGCATCTCTTGTGAGTATGATCTATTTCATTTAAATGTTTTATGTTTTTGTCACGCTATTAGACAAATATTGATTCTGAACTGCTCCAGATGATGTAGGTGACATGGTTGTAGTGTAGAGGTTTGGAGTCCTAACGGGGTTTCTTGCTTAAGGAAAAATGGTTTTCACCATCAATATGCGAAATGCCTCTCTCTCTTTAATGCCACACCTTGGTATATTGCATTTTTGTATAGTATTAATGGTTTATATAATTACGACGTGATGGTGAACTGATTGGAAAACTAAACCAAATACTTTCTGTGAAGAAACAGAATCATTATATGCCATTATATTCAGTGGTTCTCTTCGACATTTTGCATTTTGAAATAATAGTCAACGTGTTTCATGTTAAAACAAATGTAATCTGCCTTCGATATAAAATTTATTGAACTGAACTTGCCTTTTGTTGTTGACTAAGTCCCCCAGAGTCAACAAAGTTAAGAACTTCTACACCTGTTAACATAGGCCTGGGGAAAATACTCAAACTCCGCAAACTATTAAGTATTTGTGAAACCCTCCGCCTCCACACGGTTCGCTTTTATTTGAATCGGCACCTATCGTCAATTTACCGTTGACGAACAGCGAGCGTGCTTCATTGAAAATAAAATTCACGCTTCTGTTTCAAAGCTCGCCTCCTTATAACACATCCGTCTTATTGTTACTCAAAATATTATTAACAATTTAACACAAGGGCTTCTCTAACAAACAAATATATTCACTGATGTTACTAAATATTTCAGTAATATGATTTTAACTTAACTTACCTGAGAGTATGAACGGGCAGAAATAGCTCCTCAGTTTGAAAAATGTAGGTTTTTCAAGGTTCTTCGCCAATCCACCAATAGATATCCAAGGATGATGCAACACATAAGCGCCACCAGGGGAATTTTTTTATGATTATTTGTTTTTAATGCACCCTTTGGGTTCAAATAAACCATCACAATATGGTAGGGCGCAAAATAAAGAAAACACCTGTTTAGTTATAATTTGTTGGCTGGAGACTCTTGTTTTTGACTACAACAGTAGTTCCCTTGGTCTTGATTTAAAAAGTTTTGTAAATATGTTGTGTAGGCCGATAATTACTGTTAGTTTACACTTCAGTCATTAAACATGAATTGTAGAACCATTTTAGTAAAAATGTTTTTTTGCTCTCCAAGGGTTCTACATAGAACCATTTTTTTGGTAAAAGGTTCTATTGGCCAAGTACAGAACCTAATGACTTTATATAGAACCTCAAGGAAATCTTTTGTGTGTGTGTGTGTGTGTGTGTGTGTGTGTGTGTGTGTGTGTGTGGTAAATTCGGTTGATTGGACATGATTTGCAAGGTCCCACAGTTAACACTTGCTAAATTTGCAAAGATTTCAAACAAACTTCTTCCACTTTGTCATTATGGGGAATTTTAGCACTATAAACAGCTGATCCCTCACCAGCCCCTAACACCGGAGACTCCTTTCATAAATGTTACATAAACCTATCCTCATACAAAGGTCTACTTTACAAATTTCTTTGTTAAATACCCCGTTTGAAATCAGTTTATCATTATCGTCTCAGTGCTGCTGTTCTAGAAAATGCATTACACCAGATTCAAGCATTGAGCCACGTCATGGTATATTGTAGAGCAAATTATTTATTGTGAACTATCCCTCCCTCATTTTGCAGTCTTCCAGCCTTGAAAACAATTCCTCAGATTCACCCTCACTGGGGAAATAGAGGAACATTTCCTCATTCTCCTGTTTCTTCTCTCTGTCTACCTTATGCTCAAGACGGCAGAAAGGGCTCCGGCTTTATTTAGGGTTGTGAGGGAAAGATCTGTTTATAGATTATTTACTGTTGTACACCAACTCCCAGCAGCGCTTAGCTGAATATTTGATTTTGTGCCATTTAGAACATTGGCCAACCGTAAAGAGATGCTGAGGTAGGTGTTTAGTGATCTGAAACAGTGTAGCAGTTGTGCGATTGTAAATAAATAAGCTGAACAAATCATTTATGAAGGGGGACATCTGACAACCATACCAATGTGCTCTTCTTAGCTTCCACTTTGCTGTTATAATAACCGCCATTCGTTTGCAAAGACTTTCCGCTACTTTTTGGAGCATGACGTAGAAGATTTGCTTACTCACCCTGTTACTGAGTTCAGGCACTGGTGTTGGACATCAAGGCGAGCGCTAAACCCCGTTTCCTCAAGATAAAATTTCACTGTGATGTAAAAGTACATGTGCCAAAAATAAAGCACCGTTTTCAAAAGACATCCTATACAATTGTGTACTTTTAAATGGGTGTGATGGTTAGTTGCCCAGTAGGTGTGTAGTGGCTATAGTGCATACTAAAACATCATTCTCATCACCTCAGAAAATCTAATCAGCTAGGCCTAATAATGCATACAGTTCAACAGCCTATGCGCCCTAGAAACTTTCTGATATATTATCCTTTCATTGCCTGGGCTATTGGTGTTAATTAATAGCATAGATAATAATACATGTTAAAAAGAATCGCCTTGGTTTATGGCCCTTCAAGAGCCCACAAAAGAAATGCTGACGTGGCCTGGTTCAGAATATAAATTTGACATCCCTGCCCTACAGGCTGAAAGCTGCTGCTTCTGATCCTTCCGACAACATTTATTTTCACCTTTTCTCGATCTTTCCTCGTACGTTTTGAGCTTTGTATATCTTTAAATACAAATGTGTCTTCTTTTACATTTTTTGTACACCACATAAAATCTATTTTTATTCACTTCCCTTGTTAGAACAAGAAAAACTCCAAAGAGTTTGAGCTATAATTGGTAAATTAAGTTGAACAAAAGCATTAAAAAAAAAATCCCTTCCTTTTGGAGATAAGTTGCATTTCTCCTCTACAATTTTTGGCTTCACTGACAATGTAACATTTGCAATTAATGTCATAACTTGACTTGATGTCCTTCTTACTTCTTTGAGGCAAGGGTGCAGGCACAGTGGCGGAATGAAAAGCACTTTAATACAAGCTTTCAAGTCGGGAATATTAACTCAGCCGAACTTAACTTTTATCAAATGGAAAAAAAAAAAGGTAGTGCAGAAAAAAAATGTTCATAGTGCTTGTTGTTATCTGTATTTATAAGTACTTGCAAGCCATCAACTTGCTGTGAGTCTTTTTAATTAAACACAGGTCATGAATCTCGAATCATGGCATCTCTGTAATTTACGGTTTTTTTTTTTTTATGATACCCTGCAGGATATCTCGCCCTCTCTACGGTTAGTCGGCGTATTTATTAATATTAATGAGGATTAATTTCTTCTCCGTGAGGGACCGTGAATCAGACCTTCATTAGATCAAAAGTTTCATGCTAATCAACAGTTTCTACCACCTACATGCCAGGGTAGGTGCTAGCATAGAAGATAGGAAACTTGTGGAACAGTAAAGTCAGGAGGATTATGCCGGTATTAGAGTTGTGATCAGCGACTGATGCAGTCTGAGATTTCTTTTAGTGTCACCCAGATCAACGCTCATCAACAGGCTAGTACATAGAGATGAGCGCTCTCTCAGATGCAGAGAGATAATGACATGGTATCGCTGGTAATTAGCACACTGCCAAAGAAACTCTATTTTTTTTAAATGACTAAGTTTCCTTAATGTCCTTGAATCAACAGTTGTAACTAAAAGCATGTCAATCAATATATGCTGGTTCAGAACTCATTTTTTTTTGTAAATATAAGATTTATGAACCACTTTATAATATTAGTGATATTTATAAGATAAATCTATAAAGTTTCACATAATGAATAATAGAATTAATTGCCAACCTCTTAATAATTGAGTTTTATTACTTTGGGTGATTGCTTGTTGCAGTCATACTTGTATCCAGCTGCCCTTTCTAAGCTCTCTCGAACAATGCATGACAATTGCTCAGTATATTCTCGCATACTCTCGTCAATCCACAGAAATTGAACTTGAACATTTGACAATGTTGTAAAAAACAAGTCCACTGTACACTGACATTTCTGTCAAAAAGCAGGTTCATTTTCTCCTTGTCTACTTTTTCATGTTGGTTCTTCTTTGGGGTTTCCGGTTTGCTCTGACCTCATAAACCATACCAGTAAATGGATTAATGAAAATAAACCGGTGTGAATGGGATTGGAAATAGGGTTCTACATGGCGTTCTACTGACAGGGAGTATTCCCAACCCATCCCCAGTGTTCCCAGAAGAGACTGTTTACCAAATGGAGTTTAAAGGACACAACAGTGTCAATACAATATTTGTAAATGTGAATAAGTATATAAAGCATTAAGCAAAAAAGCCATCTCCCAGAATCCTCTTGAATAGCCTCTACACTTGGCATTAACATGCGACCTGTATACGGATGTTTCCTACATACACATTGAAAAGACAAGTGTAAACATGCTTCTAATCGCAATGTTATCTGATCAGCATGTCCTGGTCAAGAGGTAATCAAGGACACATTGCGGTCAGATCTTGGTGGAACGCAAACGCAAACGCAATCCAGCCATCGCATCTGCATTTGCAGCTCAACGTCACACAAAAACCCGCCCCTCTACCGCTGCACATACAGTCGATGTGTAGTCTTGCGGTATAATCGAGGGCGGATTACATTGCAAATATAGTGGTACGTGTGCCTGCACACCTGAAAGCTGCAGAAAAACTCTTTCTCTATAAATAACGCATATTTTTTTCCCCGCCGCAGCAAACGGCGTTCTGAGATCAACATGCTTTTTACCGTTACCACAACAGAATCTTTGCAACTTATTACTAACTGCCTTATCATCATCCTCATTTTGCGCAATTTCTAAAATGGTTTTCAAAAGAAAACCCACCACTTCGGGTCGACTCTGCACCGGGGCCATCTTCTGCATGCTTATTTAAATATTGTGCAGGAAAAACAGATCCGATCGGTTATCCAGATAGAGAAGTCAGTTGATGTTGCCAAGTGTAAACATGCCGTGTCCTGATTGACTGATGATGATCTGCTTGATTGGATCTGCTTGATCGCATGTTAATGCCAAGTGGAAACTCAAGCCAGACAAGTAGAACTGCACTACACTTTTTTTTTTTAATTTATTACCTGATTTTACATTAATACTATATTAACCAAAATTTATTTAGTATGATTTTATACATTTTTTGCTAGTCTGTTTGCATTTTTACATTACGTAATTTCATTTTTTTAGCAATATAATGTTGCTTTTTTTTAAAAATGATGACTAGTTTATATAATTTATGATTTGATCTATCCAACCCCTCCTTAGTGAGAACCTCACAGGACCATGGAATCACCTCTGAGCTGCCCCAGCTGTGGGCTGAGAATGGGATCTTAGTTCATTTATATTTATGATAAAGTTTTAATTGAATCTGTGTGCAGTTAAATCTGACCTGTATGTCTTGTAATATGAATTTAAAAATAAAGAAGCTAAAAATAGAGTTCAAATAACTAAGGTTGCAGGGCTTTTTATGGATTAGATCACAAATGTTGAGCTCAGTAGCTCCTACTTTTATACCAAAGACTGTAGAAAGAACATTTACTTATAATCTTATACTCCAGTACTCATGTTAGTTCTCACTCTCCAGTGTTCTGTATTGTTGAAAGATTTATGATCAAACTCTTGATGTCACCCAAATGAGGATGGGTTCCCCTTTTGAGTCTGGTTCCTCTCAAGGTTTCTTCCTCATAACATCTAAGGGAGTTTTTCCTTGCCATAGTCACCATGGCTTGCTCATCAGGGATAAATGCACACCATTCACCTTGACTGTTGATTTCTGTAAAGCTGCCTTGAGACAATGTCTGTTGTGAAAAGCGCTATAGAAATAAACTTGACTTGACTTGATTATTTTTTGTGAATATAAACAGTTTATCTAGAACCTGTTTATCATACAGGTTTCACGTCCTACACAGCAGATTAAGGTTGTGTACTCAAAACATCCTGTTTCTCTGCTAACTTTGTGTTTTACACTAACAAAATGTTTTACTATTTATATACAGTATATACTATTTACTATTCATCCACTCTTGATCCGAAATGGGTGGCTGGAGAGTGCACTGAAGTTTAACATGACTTTGTCTTCTGGCTTGAAATGCTTGGACATAGGATAATAAAAGGATAAATAATAATAAATTGTGGTCATATTAAGATGGACATGGTCAGCAACAATATTCAGGTAAATTGTGGCATTCAAACAATACTCTGCTGGTAACACTTTGTCTAATGTGTACTAAAACATTTCCCACATCATTACATAATCACCACCAGCCTGAACTATTGACATCATTTTTACAATTCATATCAAATTCTGATACAAAAGAAACTGAGATTGACAGAGTCTGCAATGATTTGAATTAGTGATTCGAAAGCATGAGTGTGACCAGTGATGTGGATTTGCCCCAAGGGTTGCCATGTTGTTTGTTCTGGGATGCTTTGCTGTTCATCGTAGTTGTAAAATGGTTATTTGAATCTATATTGTTCAGACTCCAGGTTCAATAATCAGACGCTTTTGTATAAAAGCCATTCTGGGCATTAAGATCTACTCTGATGAATAAGGTCCAATATTATGCAAGCCTTCTGTTGATATAATCCTAAATATATAAAAATTGGGTAGATCAAAGCACATGCATAAAAAATATCTTGGCAAGAAAATGGATTACCTCCAAAAATCCACAAGGTTTGCCTTCATAATATACGATCCATCTATTTATTTGAGAGGAAACCTGTAACTAACAAAAAAAAAACCTTCTGGTTTTCCAATGTCTTTTATGTGCTTGCAACCTGGGATTTACTGAAAATACCCTGTGAGAAAGTCGCCAAACATAAAGGGAGACAATATATCTGGAAACCTATCTCTTTTCTTTGTTAGAAACAACCTAGTGGGTTTTTGTCTTGGAAGAAAAGCTGAATCAAATGGTCTCAAGAGATTTGTCATGGTTTGATCTTTGAGAGATGCTGAACCCTTTTAAATGAATTGTCTGCCAAAAGCAATCGCATCAGTCACAATGAAACATCTAAAGCCAGCTGAAGAGAGTCTCAGCTCCGTGCCATCCAACTGTCTAACTGATCTGATCAGGCAAATTTGTATAAGGAGAAGGGAAAAAGCACAGAAAGGACTATGGAACACTTTTTTTTAATCCACTTCATCTGTAAATCAGATGCAAAAGCCTTGAAACCAGAAATGTCACACTTATAAAACTGAGCTAGTTCAGATGAACACTATCCCATAAGACTTCCTGAGAGCTCCTGTACAACATTACGTACAAAAATACTTACTCAAGTGAACCTAGACTAATCAACTTCCAATTGTACACAGATAATGCTGCCAGGTCTATATAGCTTTTTCTTTTCTTTTGTTACAGACATACATTAAATGCCAATTCTGTGCAACCCAGACTTAAAAGAAACCAAATTTAAAAGAAATCCATTAATTAAGACAAATAGGACTAGTCTTTCAATAAGAACAAAAGCAATGGCAAAAAGGAGATAATGTGTGCATGTCTAAAGCAGAACTTTAAGTTGTATAATGTAGTCATTATGTGCTCTCAGTGTGAACATTGCCTTTTATGGAGTTTTGTGGGCATCTCTAAATGTAAATCTGCTGGAATTCTTCGTGTGACCTACTAAACATGCACAACTGTACTAAAAGGCTGATAAATGAACCTCGCTGACATTGAATCCGGAAATTTCTAAATGAAATAAAAAGTTGACTTGTGAAAGAGAGACTATGCATATGGATCATAGTTTCAGGCTATAATGCAATCTGTCATAACACACCCCCACACTCAATCACATATCCATCACCGGGTCTCACTAACATCCATCACCCACTGTACTGCTCCCACACACTGCCAGTGTTTCTCACAGTGAAACGTTAAAAGCCAACAAGGGTCTTTCTATCTTCTATTGATCAAACGGGAGCTGGAAAGCAAGCAGCAAATGTGCACACTATGTGGGCTGTGCTGCCTCGGTGCTGAAGGTACACAGTGCTGCCAGGATTCTTCAGCATAGCCCTCAACTTTCAGCTGTAAGCTTGCACTGCGTCCTGTATTGAATGCATTTCGTTCAGGATCAAAAGTCTGCCGATTGATTAACTTTGAACAACACAAGCTATGAATAGGTAAATGGAGATGTGTATGTAATAAATTTGCCTGTATAGCTCACTTTTAACTAACTCTCACAGAGCTGGTGTGCTTTAGTAACAGGATAATAAAAAGAAATACAGTAGTTTGATAGGTACATTAAATCAAAGTGTCTGTAGATGGAAGCAGTAGATCTTTAAAGTCCATGTTGTGAGTTTGGGTCTAAATGGATTGGACTTGTTAATCCAGTATATCACACAGATACTCAATCAAACTTAAATCAGTGGTGTTGAGAGCCAAGGCAACACTCTTTGTCACGTTCTCCAAACCATTTCTGAACAATTGTGGCAGTGTGAATACGCATGGAGTATTGTCTTATAGGCAATAGGCCACCACGTTTAGAAAGTCCTCGCCATGAAGGAGTGTGCTTGATTATGACCATGTTTAGGTTGGTGTTCCAGGTGGTACTGTATAAAAGAAAACGTGATTCTTCAGTCCAGACCACCTTCTTTCATTGCGGCATGGCTCATATATAAGCTAAATATATAAAATGTCATGTCATTTTTAGCATATACTGCACATGTTCAGACAAATGCTGTGTGTGTAAGCTGTGTGCTCACGTATGTGTGTGCTCAAGTGTCACGAAAATGGGAGCGGAGTCTGTGTTTTTATGTGAAGTGCAGAGCCGCTTTTTACACGTCATTAGTGATCTCTGCTGAGCTGTTAGCCTCCCGTCTGCCATCAGCACAAACCTGCAGGAACATCAGCATAACGCACAACGACACGTGCAATCTCCACACATTCTCACACAGCACACTTCAATGGGGAGGCATGAAATGGTGAGTGTTATACCCACACAAGGACAATAAAAGGACAGAGAAAGAAAAGGGAGAGAGAGAGAGAGAGAGAGAGAGCGAGATAGTAACAACAATAGGTGTAAGATTGAGAAAGGACTGTGTGGTCTTATTTCTATAATAGTGTGACAACACCTGACCTTTCAGTACCAAAATAATAAAGCAGGTGTGAAAGCGACGCAAATTAACGGCACACACAATACTAGGAGCAGGTCTTTGGATAAGAATAACCCCCGAAATACCCATAAAAATACCTTATAAATATGTACAAGTGCATATTTCCTTGTCAAAGAGATAGTACCCTCAAGGAAGCATCTTTAATCCATTAATTTTGTTCTTCGCCTGGAAATGTGAATATGATATAAATTTTTTTGTACTTTTGATTATCTTTTGGAGCTTATCAAGGCGTGAAAAGTACAGACGTGCCAGGATGTGCATTACTGTGCAGGCTAAAAGAACAATAAAGTACTTTGAAGACACCACCCCAAGAAAGCAAGAAGCTCAATTTGCATTTTATTTATTTATTTATTTTTTATAAATCAAGCTTTTAAACCCCATGAAATGAAAAATTGACAAAGACAACACAAGACCATGTGTAGGTAGACAAGACTATTGAGTAAGAACACAGATCAAGGTTTGAATATTCATAGTCAAAGTTCACTTATAATTCAATGCAAAAGAAGAAATAACTAATGCCAGATTCACAGACATGTTTTTTTCATGTTGTTTGTCCTTTTCTCTTCAGTGAACTGCCATTTCCCATGTCTTTCCAGTGTCTTTTCAGGTATCTTAAGTATTGGTGTAGGAAAGGTTAAAAAAATTACAATTGTTACATCCAATCTGTGTTGTCATGCTGCAAATAGCTAGCAGTTGTTAAAGCTGACGTACCTTTAATGGGCAACAATTGTTAATCTTTGCGTAAGGTTTTGTGTAAATGTTTGCAAACCGAACAAAAATTTTCTGCCAGATGTCAGAGATTATCCCCTCAAAAGGAAAGCAAGCCAGCTTGAAACATTAGTGCACTTCTGCATTCTATTTCTTGTATTCTTCGCCATGTGTTGTTGTTTGTTGTGTTATTTCCGCCACCCCTGTCTCGTCATTGCCGATGTGGTCACATGTTTTCCAATTCACTGCTGTTGCCACCTCTGTGTTTGAATTATACCCCTTGGTATACACATCCGGGTTTTGCTCACATTTTTGTTGTGTTGCCTCATTCACATTGTTTGATGTTCGCCTGATCCATACCTGAATTAAGTTCTTGATGTTGGATTTTATTTTGAACTTGTCTGCCTGGATTGAAATAAAACAGTCTCATACTTCACTTGCATCCCCCTCCGCTATCGTTAATGCTCGCATTACATGACACCAGATTTGCAAAAGTTACAGAAAAGCTGATTTATTTTGTACCCTTGTTTCTGAGGCAGCTTATTTGCATTTAGTGACAATCACAAAACTTGTAGGAAGCAGAGACGGTTGGGTGCGTGAGATGAGCAATCAGGGAACAGATCAAAAATTGGAAGGAGATATCATTTTGATTTGAAATAAACAATGAAAAATTGTTTACTTGTAAAATGAATAATAAAGAGCTAAATCGACTGCCATTTTAGGATTTTTGGCAGCTTACAGATGTATATTGCAGCTAATTTCATGTCGATGAGTTGAGCTTTACATTAGTGAGTATTCTTGTGGGTAAAAATGTGTGCCGTCTAATAAGCATGAGTAGTCTCCAAATGCCTTTTTCCGACTTCCATGTTTTTGTGAATATCCTGTTTCTTGTGTAAAGGGTCGCACGAAAGAATAAATCTATCCATATCCGACTTGACAACTCACACTCAGTTTTCATGACACTTTTTTTTACCATTTCAATACAGGGCTTGCTGTAATTGCAATCGCAGATCTCAAACCATGCATGCAACCGTGTGTGTCTGTGTATATGTATGTATGAATATATACACACACTCATTGCTGGGTAATGCTTAGATCAATGACAGTGGGGTATGTTCCACTCCAGTTGTGACACCATATACTAAAGATTCCGTTATTAAAAGCCGAAATTCCAAAAGTTCAATGGCTTTTTAACTTTCAAACACAGTAAAGCTTGAAGGCTTGAGTTTTAATTACTCACGTCCCACTAAAAACTCATCTAATATCACTTATTCTCTCAGCTCTCGAGTGTGTACTCCAGCACCCGATAAAGCTACAGCAGTGGAGTTTGAATTCATCACAAATGCAAATTAAACAAGTCTGCTTCTAGGTCTGGCTCGAACAAAAATGAAGAAAGATCCCTGAATAAACTCGAGATAGTGAACACGTACAGCCGAAATGGCTGACTAGTGACTAGTTAAACATGCTTAAAATGTGATGAAAATATGGTGCTGCCTCCAGAGGCTCAAGTTCATATGCAGAACTTTTGTCCACTTAACCAGACTAATATTTGTACTGTATAGCAGAACGTATTCACAATCATGTAGAAATGATCTGCACTGCTCTAGGTGCGTCTATTCACCAGCAACTTCATGGCAAACGCAATACAAAAAAGCAAATCGATCATTGTGTAAGGTTGGGCAATTATCATGAGGTAACATTACACATAACACATGTAACATCAGCATGTGTCAACACCTAACCCACAAACCAACTCTAAGTGCATCGTCCTTATTGCATTATCTGTACAACTGATCAATAAGATTCCTGTAGGTAAAACGATCCCCTTAAATGTCTTAAATGCACGTGAGCAGAGGCCGAGCGAAGAGTAGAGAAGCATACGAGACATGTCGACTTACCACTTTGAAGTCCTCTGCGCTGCATTTTTCCCCACGGTAGTAGCAGGACAGCAGCATCTCCTTGATGTCGTGGCCCGTTCGATCGTAGAACTCCCGCATGTTAAAGGGACGCGGTTTGAAGGTCAGGAAATCAGCTTTGACTCTCAGGGTCTCCAGAACGCTCTCCTCTACCAGGTGAGTGTCCCGAATCTCATATCTAAAAACAAAAGAAAAAAAGCAAATGCTCAGTGTTTATACAGTATCATGTATAATGTAATGTACTTCAGGAATCTCCCATACTCATGCCAAGATCTGCATTCACAAATACACATTACGGTAAAGAGTTTTGCATATTGCCATGTGTGTTTTTGTCTTGATTCTAGTCTTGATTCAACCCATGCCCTTACATTGCTTGTGTCCCTCATGTTTTCTAAACACTCACACCTGGCTTTTGTTTGCCCGTTAATTATTTCGAGTATTTAAACCCTCATGTGTCGTTGTTCAAGTGCAAAGAATCGCTCAGTGTGTTCCCACTTGCATTTACAGAGTCATGTTTATTTTGTATAACAACATCGTTGTTGTTCTCGACCCTATTCCGTCTCCTTGTTTCTGTGTTTTTGATTTCCCTGATACCGGTGTCCGCTGATTGCCTGATCTCTGTTTTCCATTCACGATATTGTTCCTATAATGGAACACTTTTACTGCATGTACAGTGGTTGTAATGGTGTTATGGCGGATCGGTTGTACATGTACGTCAATTAGTGTGTCATTATGACATGATATACATGTCAGTTTCCTTTCCAATCCTTTTTAACCTCATTAACTACAGTCAAAACACATTACACTGCAAGTCATGCATATTTAATGAAAAGCCTTGTTTGCATAAATGAATGTAAATGTAAAGACATAAACATCTTGTAAGAATATCAGCAAGCAACAGGCACGGGCTGATTGGTGCACTTGATGACAAAAGTATCGGGACACCAGACTTTTTCAGCCATATGTGGTTCTTCCCCAAACTGTAACAACAAAGTTGGATACACACAATTTTAAATGTCTTTAGATGGTTTAGCATTAAATTTTCACTTCACTTAAACTAGGAGACCCGAAGCTGCTCCATCATGACAATCCCCCCTGTGCACAAAGCCAGCTACATATATATATATACAATTTCATTATTTTTGTCTGGGTAAAACAGTTGGTCTAATGTCTGAAATCTCTCTAGCTACTGTAAGTGTGACCTTAAACACAAAAGTTCAAGTTGGATAGCTGCATGCTGCAGAGAAACTGGCCTAAACCGAATCAATTCGGGTCGCAATCAGATACCAGCTGTGAAACATGTCGGCGAGGCTCCTGCGCCACCTCTGCAATGAAATCTTCAAAAGCAATATTCTCTTTTTTTCACTTTTGAATTACAAAATGCTGGAACTTTTTTCTTGAGGTACAAAAGTATGTGTACATAAGAAACAGTTCAGGTTAAACAGTTGTGTACTTTTTAAAACGCCTGGTTCAAGCCCAAAATAAACTTTTTAGTGATCATTGGTGAGAAAATAATTGAAAAAGAATTTAACAATCACTGTAGATCTTTCTCTGCATAGTCCCTGATCCACTGATGAGTATGTTATAATACCATCCATGGGCTGTACCAGGTGTGGCAGTGAACCAAATGATGACTAATATTAAAAAAAAAATAATAATAAAATTAATAAATAAAACATTTTTGTAACATGTTGTATACCCAGACACGTTATTCATATTAATTTGACATCAGCCATTCAACCATGATATTGATTAATTCTGAATAATATAAGCAAAATGCCATATCAATAGTGGTCCTCCAAAGCAGTATGACAATTCCCAGGTTAGTAAAAGTGTAAAGCACAAACAGGTGTTAGGTGTAGAACAGAAGAAGAAAAATAAATTCCTGAAGAAAACTCCTATTCAACGTCATTGGCAAAAGGATGTGACAATGAATCCTGCGAATGTGTAAAACTTGGAAACATGTATTAAAAACAGTGTTTTGGTTTCAAATTCCAAACTAGCAATCACACCTGAAATGAACCACTGCTTTCAATCTACAATTACATCACACTAGAAGCATGCATAATTACCTGAATTGCACACCATGCTGCCAAAGAAATCACAAGTGGAATATCTATATCTATGATTCAAAGAGTATTTCGCATTGGGTTCTAATGTTAAAGTGCCACTGGATTCCACATGGCCTCCTTTTTTTTTTTCAAACCAATAATCATTTATTAAACAATTAAACATCCAGGATTCTGACTCACAACATGCTACATACTGCTAATTGAGCATACTGTGAGCTGTACAACAGAAACTAACCTGTGTTTACTCTAAAGCCACAGTCACACCAAACTTTTCATAAAAAAAATAGAAATATTTTCTGATACACGCTGAACGGTTATGACAATTTCACAGGACAGAGTTCATCCTACTTGAACTTTGGGGTGCAGCAACATGCAAAATTTCATTGTACTGAGCTTGCTTTACCGGTGGCCACCATACACATGCCTGCCTTTGTTTCCTGGCCTTGTTCAATGGTCAGAATGAACCAGGTTTCATTGCAATAGTGTAAAAGAAATAAAACATTTGAATGAAGAAAACAAAAAGAAGAAAAGCAACTTTACAGTCTCTATCATAACACCCAATGCATTTATATTATCACTTATTATATACATGATTTGGAAAGTGAAGGGGGACTGTAACTGCATTCAGTTGCATATATATATATATATATCTTATAAGTCAAAACAAGCACCAACAGAAAAAAGTTTCAAAAACCCACCATATGATTTATTGTAATCAGTCTTGAGCATGACGATGCCTCCAGGTGTTATAAGATTACAGTGTTATATCTGAAACCCCTAATGTAGCATCTAAACCCAGTTTAGCTGCGCTGAAGGAAGTCAATTTGACTGAGATATTTATAACTATAGTTAAGGATGTAGCAGTGCTGCAATAAAACATCATAATGTGTTGCTAAACCTTCAGAGGAAAAGATGTAAGATGAGCAGCATCTTAACCGCTGTTATGGTTATGTCAATGCAGACGTCTGCGAGGTGCCGTTTCATGACAGACTGAGTCTATTTACCGCATGACCTTCCATGACTCTATACGTTGCAAGGAAAGCGCTCGCTGTACAGAGCAGCCATGTCAGGTGGTCTTTAGCAAATGTTTGGGGAGTTGAGTGTAAAAAAAAGATTAATTGCGATTCCAGGAAACAATGGCAGGACGTCTCGGGAGAACTGTGTTATGAGATTTTGGCGTGACAGTACATCGAGTGTGCAGCTTTCACACCATTACCTTCACGTTCAGAAGTCTGACAGCTCAGATGCATAGTAAAGGAATATCGGATAATGGCAATGTGCAGCTTTTGTTTTAAGGCAAAGCAGGCAAAGGTTAAATAGCATTAGATTTATTGATGTAGTCTTTGCAATCTAGTTGCTAAAGGGCTTGATAATAATAGTATCTTAATTGCCCTTGGCAACCAGATGTAGGCTGTGGCAACCTCTTATTAGTATTACTATTATTATTATAATTATTAATAATGTTTTTTTACACTTTTTTTTTTTCAATTTTTGAATAATATATAATTATTATCCACATCAGACAATAATTAACATGATCAAAGTTATTTTGCAAGCCATGTACAACATAAAGTGGGTATAAAAAGTCTACACACCCTGTAAAAGACCCAGTTCTGGTTAAAGAAAAGCAGCTCTGAAGCATATTGCTATGATGCTACAGTTTAGGTCTGGTGTATTTTTAGTAGTATGTGTTCGTTTGTTTTTTTGCACAAAACTCCTGGTGGATTGGAATTACAGTATAATAGCTTTTGGACCACAACACATGGTGAGTGGCTCCGGTGACCAGCCATGTGAAGCATATGATAGATTGTTGCCAGATATTCTTGTTGCTCTAGATCTCCTGGTAAGTTTTTTAATCTGTCCTTATACTCATTTTAAAGGGACATCTTGTTTTTGATGATATCACTGTGTTGCTATGGTTTCTTTAATTGTTGATGAGTTACATTTACAATATTTCATGGCACTTCTGATGCTTCAGAAATTGTTTATACCCCTGTCCTGACTGACAGCTTTTAACAACTGAGATACCATGCTTGCTCTGTAAGACCTGGACCACAATTTCAGAAGTCAGATGAAACCTAGAAGATATGAAGCAAATCCTACAGAAACTGCTGATTTTTATTCAGGTTTCCGATGAAAGTCGTTTGATAATTATTTCTGAATGTGACTGGTTCATTCTAAGCATATTGTACATCCCTGTATGGTAGGGGTGTAAGGTTACACGTATTCGTACCAAAATACTTCGGTACAGGGTTTTCGGTTTTGCAATCCTTTTTACGTGAGGAACATAGTTAAAAAGTTCCCTCAGGAACGTATTAAGTGGCGGACCACAAGTTTGTTTAATTTCTGGCTCGTTTTTTTTTTTTTAACTATTATTATTAAACTTAAAATGGCAGGGGTATAAAAAAAGAAACTAGAGTATTTGCTCCTTACCGGAAATACGATTTGTTTTGCACATGCATGAAAATGCTAAAGAATCCATAGCGCTAACATTAGCCGCTAATCAGGAAGTGGCTATCAACTAACGCTAGCGCTATGAATTCTTTAGCGTTTTAAAGCAATTTTACGTTTTGCATTTCTTCCCCCTAACCGTACCGAAATTTAACCGAACTGTGACTTAAAAACCGAGGCAAGTACCAAACCGTGTTTTTAGTGTACCATTACACCTCTACTATAGGGTATGTACACTTAAGCAACTAAGTTATTGTAACGTGTGTGTGTGTGTGTGTGTGTGTGTGTGTGTGTGAGAGAGAGAGAGAAAGAAAAAGGGAGGGAGGGAGGGAGAGAGAGAGAGAGAGAGAGAGAGAGAGAGAGAGAGAGAGAGAGAATTGAGGGCCCTTGCTCCCCTCTATGATCCCGAGCTGAGCAACAGTGCTTAAGGTGAAGGGGCCGAGGCGGCAGCAGAGTAATTTAATCGGAGGTTTTACCCAATTCCCCGGGTGGCTGAGTTGAAGAAAGGTCACAAGCGGAAACAGGCCTGACTGACCCCTCTCCCAATTACGAGAGGCGCGATGGAACATAGCGGAGCGAGTGACAGTCATTTAGCAGCTCCTCATCTGAGAGGAAGGAAGTCGCAGATGGATGATAAGGGAGTAAAAAATGATTTGCCAGGACCTGTTAGCCAGGCCTAGAGCCTCGAGCCCCCCC
>JAAIIK010000053.1:3750037-3797096 GCA_014706435.1 Silurus glanis | reverse complement strand
AGAGAGAGAGAGAGAGAGAGAGAGAGAGAGAGAGAGAGAGAGAAAAATGTTTTTGCACGTGTGACTGCAGTAATGAGAGAGAAATACTAGTGAGCCTGGGTAACAAAAATGTTTTTATTTCGATGTTTGTGTGTTTATTAGTTATATTTTTCTATTAAATGGTATGAAACAAATTAGAAAAGCCTGTTAAAAAATATAATTATTTATTCTCTGTGTTTTCATAATAAATAAAAAGCCATGTGAACATCAATGTTTGTTTGTTGATTTATTGATTTATTTATTTATTTATTTATTTATTTATTTATTTATTTATTTATTCATGTATACTTTATTTTTTATTTGTTCTATTTTTCTGTTATATGTGGTGATAACTCAAAACAACTTTGTGTTAAAAAGTATTAAAATGTATTTATTTATTGTATTTTCTGCAGTAATAAATAACACAAAATGCTGTCAACATGTATACCTATTTATCTATCTTTATTTATTTATTTATTTATTTATTTATTTATTTACTGTATATTATCAGCATGAAGCAAAAAATAAATAATAAATAAATAGATGAATCTGTGTGCTGTGGTGGACAGTAGGCTGTAATAACAGCCAAAAATAAGTTTGTGGCACCTGACCATAAGATTTGTATGTGATTTTTTTAACATCCCATTCCACATTTAGTCCCCACACGCAGTTATAATAACTTCCACTCTCCTGGTAAGATGTTCCACTAGATTTTGGAGTGTACTTGTGAAGATTTGTTTTCATTCAGCCACAAGGGCTTTAGTAAAGTTAGGTACTGATGTATCAGTGTTCCAAGTCATCCCAAAGGTGTTCAGTAGGGTTGAGGTCAGAGCTCTATAATAGGCCACTCACGATTTTCCACTCCAAACCATGTAAACTATAGATGGAGGTTTGTGCACATGGGTATTGTCATACTGGAACAGGTTTGGGTCTCCTAGTTCAAGTAAAGGGAAAATTGAATGCTACTGCATCCAAAGGCATCCATACTAACCAAAGGTTAGTAAACAGTTTTTTGGGGAACAGTTTGTTGAAGGACCACACATGGGTAAAAAAGTTAAGTGTCCTGACATCGATGTGCAGTAACTGAAACATGTTTGCACACCTATGTCGGACTTCTGTCAGGCAATCAGAATCAAGTATTAAACAGAGCTGTGGTATAACCATTTCTAAAGGGCATCATTTGTAATACATTATGTACTGGAACAGCAAGGGAGAGATGATGCAGCAAAAGCTTAAGGAAGGAGATAAAACATCTTAGGAAAATCCAGTGCCCCGAGCAAAGAGGGATCACAACCAGAACATTTCACCATTGCTGTGGGAGGACTGGAGGAGTCAACTGCACATTTATGATGTGTTAAGCTTCACAATACGTGTTGAACCTCACAGGACACTGAGACTTCCAAAAGTACAACAATGCACTTTATACAATAGTGCACAAATATAACACCAAAAATAAAAACATCAATGAAAAAATATGTGCCTTATTATGCAGAATATGCCACAATGCAGCCATGTAACTTTCAGTCTCTTCCCAAAATCACAATCTGCCCTGGTCCTCTTAAAAATGTGGTGTGCTTTAAAAAAACCAAAAAACATGTATAAACTATAAAAATAAAATGCACTATATAGACAAAAGTTTGTGGACACCTGAAAATAATATTAGCATGTACTCTTTGAACATACCATTTCACATTTAGTCCTGATTTCTGTTTTAATAACCTCCACTCTTCTGGAAAGATGTTCCACTCAATTTTAGAGTGTACTTGTAAAGATTTGTGCTTATTCAACCACAAAGGCTTAGTAAAGTCAGGTACCTTTGTAGGTGAGGAGGCCTGAGGGGCTTAATTCAACCCAAAGGCCATCAGTTGGGTTGAGGTCAGAGTTCCCTTTCAGGAACTCGAGCTGTGTCGAAACGCTTTGGGAACGCCTCGCATTGTTCACGCCCTGAATCATGTGTAAAATCCGGCCAGAATTCCAACTGTGTGTTCCTTCTTGCCCCGCTTCATTCAGGGGGATACACACAGCCGATGTGTTGTTTGCTTAGCTTAGGAGCGTGCTTAGTCGGCTCTCGCTCTCCCTTGCGGCTCACGTCCCACTCTTGCCGAGGCAAAGCGGCGCTGAAGGTCGCGGGGCTCGCAGGCCAACCTAGCAGAAGGCATGGAGACGGATGAGTCCTCCCCAGCCTCTCCTGCTGGGCCAAGCTCCCGTTTCCTGGGGAAAGCACTCGCTGCGGATGGAGGTGACCTGCCGCCTCTCAGAAGGTCCCAACAGCTGCAGGGCATTGCTCCAACCGCTCTGAGAGCGTCAGAGACCAGCCTCGAGAGGCTGTTTCCCCTATGAGATTTTCCTCCTATACTGCCTATTGGACGGACTTTACACATGATTCAGAGCGTGAACAACGCAAGCCGTTTCCAAAGCTCTTCGACACAGCTCTCCTATTGACGCTTTATAGCAGGCCACTCAAGAGCTTCCACGCCAGCCCATGTAAAGCATATCTTCATGTAGCTTGCCTTGTGCACAGGAGCATTAGCAAGCTAGAACAGGATTGGGTCTCCCTAGATTAATTGAAGGATAATTTACTGCTACTGCATCCAATGACATCCAATACAATTGTGTAGTAGAAGTAAGAAGTAAAAGTCAGGTGTCCATTTATGCATATTAAATAGCAAAGTAAAAAAATATTTGCTGCATTTCAATCAACCAACACTTCTACAGGACTCCGAACTGAGTTTAATTACACAGCAGGTCATTAACTGCATTGCACACTGCTGACATGAATCTGATAATCTGTCACAGCTTGAGAATATTATCAAGTGCTTATGTTAAACAAATGAGACACCCAAAGTAATACAACCTGATGAGGTTGGATACATTTATTTTTCCGTTTTCATTCTTTGCAATTGTTGTATGTCATATCTACATTTCATTTACAAATTAGACAAATTCTGAATAAAATCTAAAACAATAATAATAAACCCTAAGGCTCCGTATTGAAATGTATTTTGCCTGTCATGTGTGCATGAGGTCAACCATTGTTCCACGATAGATCTAAGGGACGCCTATTTCCACACAACAGCACATCATGAGGTGCAGACACCGAGCGGGATAGAAAGAGAAATCCAGTGCGATGCTCGAGACCCAAAGCCATGGGAAAGCCAGGGGTTGTGCACCTCACTATACGGTGCCCGCCCCGGCACCCTCAGGGAGCTGGTTCGTTAACCTTGCCACTCTCGGTGCTTCAGGGCACAGCCAGCTCCAGTGAACACCCTCTTTGCTCTCCGGAAGGCACCGTAGCGGACATGGGGGGGTTTGCCGCCTCTCAGGAGTACAGTGTTGCAGGCATACCAAGCCGACCTGCTGCGAGAGCGGTTAGGGCGGTCCATGACCTCCACTGAGAGGCATCTGTGGCTGTGCGACTAGACGCTACCCTCTCGCCTTCCGGCCTATTCTGTGACTCGGTAGTCGAAAGGTTTCAGGAGGTGAAAAAACAATCAGCGGAGTTCCAGCGGTATCTCCCACGTCGCTCTCATGAGGCTGCTCGGTGGGCACAGCCCCAAACGGAGAATCTTTAATAAGAGCGTTTCACTCAGGGACCAGGTCTGTTAACCCTGCCACGGAACGTGTTTCAGGACACCGCCAGCTATAGCAAGCTCCCTCCTTGGCTTCCGTCCAGCATCGTTGCTGACCAGGAGAACTTGCCGCCTCTAGACTGATACCCCGAAGAGACCACCTGGCAGCCTGCGAAGTTCTGCCAGACATGTCTCGATGGGTCCTGCGCACTGTAGTGTAAGCCTATACGATTCAGTTTAAGTCTTGTCTGCCCCGTTTTGACAGAGTTTGTCCCTCCCTGGTGAGAAACTAGCAGGCTCTGGTCATGGAACAAGAAGCAAGGATGCCATGGCACAGGCGTCCCCCCCGTCACGCTGCTTCCAGGAATTCTGGAGAAAGTAGCCCGGGATGGGGTCCATCTCCTCCTGGTGGTCTCAAAGTGGACTGGCAGACAATGGTTTGCGGACTTGGTAGCCCTCCTCGATCAGCCTCCGCGGGAGATTCCTCTGAGGAATCTCTCAATCCTCTCTTAAGCAGGGGCGCAATTGTCCACCCGCACCCAGAATTATGGAGGTTGTGGCTGTGGCCCCTGAGAGGGTACAGCTCAGAGGGTCAGGCCTTTCAACGGAGATCATTCTTTATTCCAGAGCTCAGCACCAATTTGACCCAGTCTTCTGCCCGGTCGGTTCAGTTCTGAAGTTCCTGCAGGAACAGTTCGCGAAAGGGTGGCTCCGTCCACCCTCAAAGTCTATGCATCTGCCATTACGGCGTATCATGCCCCGGTAACTGGGCAATCTCTGGGCAGAGACCAGCTTCTGATGCATCTGACTACGTTGAGCCTGAGGCTCTATCCGAGCCCCCCTTAGAGCCCCTGGCTGAGGCTTCAAGGAGGCATCTCACAGTCAAGACTGTGCTTCTTCAGGCTTTCTGCTCTCTGAGGAGAGTGGGTGATTTGCAGGCCCTCTCTGTGGCCCCCTCTTTCCTGGAGTTTCCTCCCGGCATGGCCAGTGCCTTCCTGCACCCTAGAGCGGGGTTACGCCCCCAAGGTGCCCTCGGTCGTCCCACGACCTGTTAGCCTCCAGGCATTCTATCCTCCTCTGTTTCCAGCCCCAGACCAGGAGAAGCTGAAACCGGCTGTGTCCGGTGTGAACACTAGACACTTACGTCTATAGGACGAGTCCTTGGAGGAAGTCGAAACAATTGTTCATCCCTGCTAATTAGCAGACACTCAGCAGTTGGATTTGGCAGCTTTTATAACATTGACCTCTGTGCAACTACTGGCTCCTCTGTCCTTCGACATAGCTGTGCTCATACTCACTAGTCAGGGACTGGTCAGTCTGGTGGTATTGGACTCTCGTTCCCAAAGCATTGCAACACAGCTCGAGTTCCTAAAAGGGAACGTCTCTAGGTTACGTATGTAACCCTAGTTCCCCGAGGGAATGAAACGCTGCGTCGCCTTGCCTCCATGAGCTTTTTATAGCTTCCTGGTCGTGACTGGTCAGCCCACGCATTCCATTGGACTGATTGGACCTACTTCCCCCTCAGGGAACTAGGGTTACATATGTAACCTAGACATGTTCCTGTTGTAGCTAATTGTAGTCATGCTGTTAAAATAGCACAAAACAAGTAGGAAAAAGTGAAAAAATAATTGTGGTCAGGACTGTCACCACCGGTGCCATCTGGTATTTTATAGACACCAAAACAATCCATTAAGTCACAAATGCCTCCAACTTTCCAGCTCAGAACATGCTCAAATAAACTGGTCCAGGTTTATTTTACAGTAAATGAGACGTGTGTGCTATTAGTAAAACTTTACACTTCTGTCCAAACGGAATCAATACACAAACATTAGTGACTTACTACTAAAGAAACTGTAGATCTTCCTCACCTTAGCAAGCATGATATCATGGTAAGAGATTATTTGTGAATGAAAACATATCTCAACACAATCCAGCTTCTCTACAGTATGTCTCTCTTTTACACAATCCAGGTGTTAGATACTTCATAACATTGTGTACTCATCGCTTTCTTCCTTGTTTTGAAACACTTAGATTTTGCAAGAGCTTTATTGGCATGCAGGAAGAGCCTTTTCTGTAACACAGCAGAGTCACAGCAGGTGCTGAGTAGGTCTGTTGGGACGTATCCAGGAATCACTGTCAGTACAGTCAGGGGGGATAAAAAGCACAAGCTGACAAGTTTATTACATCAAATCCTTAATCGTGGAATCAAAATACAGGAAAAGGAAACAACTGAAACCCAACAGAGCAAAGCAATATATATATAACTGAGAAGAAAAACACTGGAAACACAAACCCAAGATAAAGCAGACTTTATAAGGAAAGGAAACAAGCTGAGGAGTAAAAACCACAGGTGAGATGTACTATATATTTTCATTGAAACCAGAAGATGTTTATGTAAAACAGTTACAATTGGTGCCATATTACACTCATGTCAGCTCTCTCCTACATACATTAAGGAACATCTACACTTTATGCGCAAAATATTGACACACCTGAGTTTCCCAGCCATATGTGTTTCTTTCCTAAATTGTTACCACAACGTTAGAGCTATACAGTTGTAAAAGGATCTTTTTGGATGCGGCAGCATTTAGGTTTCCCTTTACTTGAACTTGAAGACCCAAACCCGTTTAAGCATTAAAATGTCCATCTGTCCACAATGCAAGTTCTGTAAAGATATGGTTTATATGGGTTGGAGTGGAAGATCTTGAGTGACCTGCTAAAAAGCTCTGACCTCAAACTTGCTGAACACCTTTGGGATGAATTGGAACGCTGACTGCACCCCAGGTCTCATCACCTCACCTAAATCAGTTCCTGACTTTACTAACACTATTGCCGCTGAATGAGGACAAACATCCACAATCACATTTCAAAATCTATTGGAAAAGTGAAGGTATAACAGGCAAATAGTGACTGAATGTAGAATGGAATGTTCAAACATCACATAGGAATCTTATGGTCAGCTGTCCACAAACCTTTGTCCATTTTGTGTATAATATGCATAATATAATGTGTCTGATATTAGTAATGAATTTAACACAAAGGCTGCTCCTACGACTTCAATCTGTGTGGAAGTTCAAATTGCAAACGTCTCTGCTTCATTTAAAGTCTAGAATTAAACTGTTCTATTTTTTGGTCAGCTCTGGCTTCTGTGGTAAAATCAAATATCAAAAACCCAAATGCACCAGGTGTGCCAGATGTGCATGACAAGATATGCAGTATATAAGCAGTAGTTAAACTTGCACTCTGCCTTCTTTTATTGAAAACATTCTTTTATCTTGTTGTTCTAAAGAAGAAAATCAATACAAGAAAGAATAAAAAAGAAAAAAAAAAAAGCTTTTGGATGAAGGCAGGATAACAGTGCACCTGGCAACACGGCTCGTTTCGAGGTGCTAATTAAACGTGATATGCGGTGGCAGAAAAAAAATCATGTGCAAAACCAGTCAAACTAAAATGCATATGAAACGTGGCACACAGCTTGATACCTCAAGCCCTAAGTACTGTACATGTTTACTAGCCACTCGACATCTCAGCAGCATGATTCCTGAGTAAAAAGGATTTGTCATCTTTTCTTTGATAAAAATTGCTGTGCAATTTTATTATTTGTTTTTACAGCAAACTAGTGTTTTATTTTTTTAGATTAATATTTAGAGCAGTGCATTGATTTAACAGAAAATACCAGAAAATGCACTGCATGACAAGGGTACAAACCTCGAGCTTCTACACAATTAAATACAATATTGATTCTTAAGGTGGTGATGAATATTTGGTGATGCCAATAAATCTGCAATGATACAATATTGTATGTTTGGACACAAAAAGCAACAATACAATATTTGGCCATACCAATAAATTAGTTATTCTCCATTCAGTATATATATATATATAAAAATTTAACACATCGCACAAACTTCATTACTGTTGCAGACATTTTGTTAGTGGATTTGTGAATAACTGCTCATTTAAATGCTAAATGACTGAATTTGCAAATGACATGGTCTCCAAAAGCCAAACAGAATTAATCATGGCAATGTTTCTGGTCTCTTGCCAGTATGCACCATTGGAGAGTTAAAAGTGAAAAAGCGAGTGTAGCCATGACTCACTCACCCCATATATTTACTTAAATCATTAGTCATTGTTCAGGAATGTATTAATCGTTACATAATGTTACACTGTACATGCACACAAATTCCATTGACCATGTTCTGTTTACTGCAAGTGGGTGTTTTGTTAGTTTCAACATTTTTTTAAAAGCTTTCCATGGTTGTTTCTCCCTGTTTCTCTAGTGCACTTGAGGACTTGTTTATAGCCAGTGGTCATAGCGAATGAAGGTGGAATATTGGCACTGTTTTCTATCATTCTTGTCAAACTGCTACAAAAACAACGCTTTCCTTAAATTGAATTGTCTTGACAAATGATCTTAATACGTTTTATTATTTTGTGCAGCCCTCTTACATACCTGTTCTAATAAAAACAATGATGTATTTATGACAGACTACTCCTTTAATGCCTATTGAGCCCACATTTGGGTAATAACCAGAAAAATCCTGGCAATACAATGGGAGATTTTGGACAGCACAATGATTTTCCACTGTGCACCTGTCCAAAGTGTCGGTTTGTCATGTTTCTGCACTGCTTGTCATATTGTACCTGCCCTGGTCAAGTCTACGTGATGTTATTGTGAAGTGGAAATGTCTTGCCTTGGCTGAAATGAGCACTACTGTCTGTAACTGTCTGTCAGGAGACAAAAAGCAAGGGTTGCCATAGCGGAGAAGTCATACAATCGTTTATGAGAACACAACTCTGCTTTTTTTCCCCATAACGTTATCTCTGTTAGCACCTTAGCAAGAAACCTTTTGATCAAGGCATAAGTGTGACTGACAAGCAAATTCAGGAAAATTCGATTCATTTCGACGTTGTCAAAAAGCAGCTGTACAGAATCTGAAGGATGTCTCAAGCCCTAATGAGAGGCAGTGGTGGAGTCAAACTCCCTGATACATCACGAGGAAGAAACCGTGCAAGGAACCAAACCCCAAAGAGAACTCTTGCTCTGCTAGCTGACACCAAACAAAATGCGATTATAAATCGTTACGGTGTACGATTGTACAAAAGTAAAGGCAAATTCATCAAGAGACGTCAGACCAAGAACCTCTTAGAGTGGAACCTTTTCTGTGGGGAACATTGGTCATCTCAGTTGATGTATCGCTCCAATAAGCACTTCCTCCACAGAGCCCCAAACCCATCTTCTTCAGGTACTTTTGGGATTAATTGTAGTGTAAGCCCCAGTCACGCAACATCACTGCATGACCTAACTAGTGTTTACGACTAAAGGCAACCAAGAAACACACAAACTACTTAGTAAGACCATTAATTTTTCAGAGAAATGTCAAGACAAGCAGATCTGCAAGTAACAACAAGGTCTAAAAGTTATTTTACACATTTAGTTTCACAGTAAATCATAGAACTACACACACTCAAAAGTAACACCTGTACACCCGTTCGTTTATGCAGTTATCAAATCAGTAAATCATGTGGCAGTAGCACAAAGCATCAAATCACACGCATAGAGGTCCATATGTTTAGTTCATGTTCGCATTAAATATCAGAATCAAGAAAACGTGATCTGTTATTTACTGAATTTTAACTCCAGCATGAAGTATTTTTTATTTCACGTGTTAAATAGAATGGCACGGAAAACAAAAAAACATCCAGCGGAACAGTAGTTTTGCTAATAACCCATATAACATAGCTACATAGTTGATATTTATATACCTATGTCTTCTACAGTATCATTGATGTCTGTTCTAAACCAAACTTCAAAACAATCTGGTTTTTCCATCCACCGCTAGCATCCAGCTGTTTAAAATCCCAACCCCTGAGTCACCTCTGTAGAAGGAGACCCAGACAGGCTCAGACTTGAGCCTACACACCTGATATAAATAATGATTAGAGGGAAAAGAAACGGAAGGGGATGTAGGCGATAATAATACTGCAATGCCTTCTCCTGCCCTCACTCCGAGAAAGGTCTGTAAGCCTTTGAAAAAAAAAAAAACTATCTACATTCAAAGCCCAGGAGAGTACACAGAGAGAGAGAGAGAGAGAGAGAGAGAGAGAGAGAGAGAGAGAGAGAGAGAGAGAGAAACAACTTTGTCTAATGCAATAACAAGTAGAGACAGAGGAGACAGAGGAGTGGGCTTTTTCTGAGACTATGTAGAAACATCTAAGCTTCGAAAATTCAAAGTAAGCCTCTATGTGCATATATGTTTCAGCAACTCCAACCTACTGTAACATATCCCCCAGCTGGAGACAGAATACAGGTAAGAGGTGAGAAACCTGTAAACCACAAACTGGGATTTTCTTTGCTTTTCTGCAAGCGTTAAGCACAGCTAATTTCAAACATATTAACTTTATAATGTTCTCTTGTCAGCAATAAGAATAAAAATAACTATTTTATTTTATTTTATTTTTTTTTTTCTGCTACCAAAGTCTACCAATCTATGGAAGCTCTAAACCACCATACTGTGTTGCTATTTCAATAGATTTTTTTTTTTATTGGCATTGTCAAAGATGGCTCAGGCACATGCAAATGCATGTAAGCAGATATAATGATTCAATGCAGATTAAACCAAATAGAAAAAAAAAAAACTGGCACAGGTCATGGCATTCAGCAAACAGAGTTAACAGATCAGACAGGAAATCAAAGGCTTGGTAACCTCAGATGCGCAAGGACAAAGCTAAGAGTATACTTCGTGGAATTTGTTTGTCTCTTTCTTTTTTCTTCATTCAAAGCGGGTGAATGAAGCATCAGATTTAAAGAAAAAAATATCATTCAAAATGTATTTTATAACACTACTGTATAGCTTACATTCTCCCTTTTACATATGCCTCTATATGAAATGAACTCCTCGAAACCTGAAAATTGGTACTACTGAAATGATTACTACTAGGATTTCTCACTAATGGGTGCAATTATTGTGTCACTATTATATCATTACAGAAAATGGAGAACTGTTTGCAGCACTTAGCTTAATAGCTTCATGTGGTTACATAATAGGCCTGAGCTGATATTTAATACTATGTCACAATATTTGCATTATGCTTCAGTGTGATTTGCTATCTTGATATATATATATATTAGGGTTGCAGCTATTGATTATTTTAGTAAGTGAGTACTCTACTATCTATCTATCTATCTATCTATCTATCTATCTATCTATCTATCTATCTATCTATCGATCGATCGATCGAGTGATCATTTAAGAACTACCTTTTCTTCATTCAAGAGCAATACTAATTATACAAGAGAAAATAAGGCAGGTCTATTAAAATTAACAAGTAATTTGTTCCCTTCACATTACTACTGCTAATATTGCAATCTGTGAAAACTAATCATATTTAGTGCATTTAATTGCCATATCACATCAAAATGCAAATAAAAATATGTAAACAAAAAAATCAAAAATCAAAATATTAAAATCAGTTTCAAATTACTTTAAAAAAAAAGAGTAAATGCACTGTATGGTGTTTTCTTTATGTTTTAGATCCCAAATTTTGGAAACGTTCTGTTGTGTTCTTCTCCTCGGCCCTCGCTGTTTTCTCTCCGTTCCTTAATTTTTCATTCTGCAGCGTCTTCTGTGTTTACCTGTTCAGGGGTCTCATTTATAAACATGGTGTACGCACGAAACGAGGCCAAAAACGTGCGTATGCCACTTTCCACACGAAAGTTGTGATTTATAAAAAAGAAATTGACGGGAGGAAGTGCGCACCTGTAAGTAAACGCTGAGCCGTGCGTACTCACAACATGAACAGCTCACAACCTTCGCGTGGAAAGTGCCATACACACGTTTCCAGCCATGTTTTGTGAGTAGGTCACATTTATAATTGAAACCCCAGAGCAGTCCAGAGTTTAGCGGGTGGTGCGTCAGTAATAATGGTCCATGGGGAAACACAGTGCTCTGTGTGTAGTTAAATGGATTAAATGTATTTTCTGTATTCAAGTTACTCGAGGTATCATTTCAGCCATAGTGTGTATATACATATCAGTGGCAGGCCATGCATTTGGTACCTGGACTTTCAGTGAGGACTTACCTGACTTAATTCACCTCTTAATACAACCGCTATCACGTCGCAATTATAGAAATACTGTACAAAAATGCAATATCACAACGCGTGGCATTACAGAGAGAGAGGCATTTCACATATGGAGGGTGAATACCATTTTACTAAAGCAAGAAACCCTGTTAAGACTCCAAACCTCTACACTACAAACTACTACAACCACAACTGTGCACCTACATCATCTGGAGCAGTTCAGAATCACTATTTGTCTAATAACATAACAAAAACATAAAAATCTAAATAAAATAAAAACCTACTCACCGGAGAGGTAGACTCATAATTTGCACCGCTCCTCAGAGGCTGTAAGCCAGTGGAACCGCTCGTATTCACTGGTCTAGAGTGAACAAACCCTTTCTCGGTCTGAGACAAGCTAGCTAGCTTCGGGGTTGGCCGACCTCCTCACCACGTCTAGCTTTTTTTGAACATTTATTTTTATGTATGTCCGAGACCAAATCAATTTCTCTTCCTCCGCAGGCATAAAAAAGTCTAACTCAGATGTATTCATGTGTGTAGTGTTACACACGTGTTTTACTAGACAAACTTGGCTGTAACATTTTCCCTCTGACCAACCAATCAGAGGACGGAAAAATGCTGGGCCAGCTAGCTGGCACTGTGAGGCGAATATGAAATCGGATTGGACAAAAAATCCAACATCCACATACACGTACTGGAAGCAGTGCAGCCGAGAGAAACGCAACAAAATGAAGAGAATAAACTGTTGGGAATAAATTAATACAATTTCATGGAACAAATATTTGAATTTATGTTGTAAATGTAGGTCAGTGCTTCTGATAGTGTTTAGGCCAGCAGAGAAGGTTTTGCTGGCCCTGACCCACCAAATCATCAAATCCTGCTCCATATTGATCTAAAAAAAATAAGTCAAATACTATTAAAGCTGCCTGGGTCCCTGGTGGTCTAGTGGTTAGGATGCGGCGCTCTCACCGCTGCGGCCCGGGTTCGATCCCCGGTCAGGGAACCAACCCCAGCCGCTCTTAGTGCCGGTCCCAAGCCCGGATAAATGGGGAGGGTTGCATTAGGAAGGGCATCCAGCGTAAAAACATGTGCCAAATCAAACATGCGGATGATTTAAGCAAATTTCTTGCTCTCCTGTGTTATTGTTTATTGTATTGTTGACTTAAAAGTCATTAATAAATAAACCACCACCAATATCACTGTGACAACAGAAGAATCTTGAACATTAAAAGAAAACATTGTTTACTCCAGGAGTGCACATTCTATTCCAATCCTATCTGCACAAAGCCCTCCCCCTTCGATTTCTACCATAATCACATTCTACTTGGCCGTTTATGACAGAGTTGTAAAATGTAAAATGCTGCCATGCCAAATAGCATCAGCTGCTGATTTGACGATGATGCAAGAATGATTCAAAACGGAGCAACCAAGTGACGCAACAGAAAAGCATATCGTCGTGATACTGGAATCCGGACACTTTTAAGGCGAGAGTCCAAGAGAACAAAACCGGGCCTGCTGTCTGAGTGGGAGGGATAGTATGGTATACTATTAATCAGAAGGCTACTAGCCGATTGTGGGTGTCTGCAAGCTAAAAAATGTGGAAGAATGCATATAGCATTTCTTTCCAGTGTTTTCAGATACGCAGTTCAAAAAGATGCACTGGCTAGTTTCACATGTCTCAGGACATATGTTCTAGTCTTCACCCTTCTCGGTTGGTAGTTGGCCTGTCAACATCGGAAAAGCAATCGGAATTGGTAAAAAACTAAATGGGGAAAAATTAGGAAAAAAAATAGGATGAAGAGTCACATCACAACTAATTTCCAAGCACCGGTGCCGTTTTGTTGATTGCCATTCAAGAAAGAGCTAGATATAAAGTCAAATCCTGACACGGCAAATAATTCAGCAATCTGTTAATGCACAAAGCTTACAGCTTGTTTTAGGCACCTGGATCGATAAGCTATAAACTTCCAATGCTCAGGCCCAACAGCAACCTATAAGTTTTATTTCTGTTTGTGTTATTATGTTGCTGTTTTTTTCCACAGCTGATTGTTTTTCCCCTTCACAAGAATAGTGTGGCTTTCAGCGCTAGCCATTTTCGACTGAATTCCAATTTGTCTACATTTGTGTGCAGTGAAAAAAAAAAAAGACGCCTTGATCGCACTGCTTTCAACAATTATGTTTCATTATGGTTCATGTTCTTAGTAATAATAAGAGCAAAAAATATTGAGCAGTTGAGAATGAATGGCTGTATCAATTTTCAGAATTAGCTCTGTATTATTAGCTTGTATTTTATTCCAGCTATAAACCTATAAAACTATAAAGTGTGAGCAAAACTGTATGTCGTTTTAATTAGTACCATTTTATATACACTTCTTTATATGATTAAGATGATCAGGATTTACACTTACTGTAGCACTTTAAAAAGGTAGGCAAGTTGCATTTGTAAAGCAAATAAAATAAATAAATAAATAAATGAGTCGTAAACCATGAGACAATATGCAATATATGAAAATTTTTTTAGTTGTTGTTGCATGAGTTATTTAAACATCCCACTACATATTTAGTCCCCATTTAGTCCTCCACTATTCTGGAAGGATGTTCCACTGGATTCTGGAGTGTGCTTGTGGAGATTTGCTCTCACTCAACCACAAGGGTGTTAGTAAAGTCAGATACTGATGTAGCTTGAGGAGGCCTGGCGTGAAGCCAGCGTTCCCATTCATCCCAAAGGTGTTCAGTAGAATTGAGCTCAGAGCTTTACAGCAGGTGATTCCACTCCAAACCATCTAAACCATATCGTCATGAAGCTGGCTTTGTGCACAGGAGTATTTTCATGCTGAAACAGGTTTGGGTCTCCGAAAGGTCAAGTGAAGGAGAAATGCCACCACATCTAAAGACATCCTTTACATTTGTGTGCCTCCAACACTGTGGTAACTGTTTGGGGAAGAACTACATATGGATGGAACAGCCATGTGTCCCAATACATCTGTCCCTGTAGTGTATCTAGCCATGAACTTATTCAATTCTAAATAAGAAAATGTCATTTTAAAATATGCACAGCATGCTGTTAGAGAATTCCTGTCAATAACACGGCATGATGTTAAAGGAATCCAAACAATGGTGTGTTGGACTTATGCTGTCTGAATTACTGCTAAAGCTCTAAAGTCAACTTTGTCCGATTTGAATTTCTGAATGAATGAAAGACATCGTAATTTTCACCTCTTTCAAGTTGCACTGAATGACGCAAAACATCTTCCAGTGAGCACTTACATAATAGCAGAAGCAAAATGCTGTTTGCTCTCTTTTTTTTTTTATATATATATAGGAGATTTTTCATATTATAGAAAGAAAAGTCCTCCTTTCACATAAGAATACTTACTGACCTTTATTAAGTTGGTGACACGGTAGGGATATTACATTGCAGCGCTTTTCCAGTTAGTGTAAGTCCCACTCAAAAACTAAGTGCACACAAATATGTAAATCTTAATCGTTTTTTGCTGCTTTTAGAACATTAAGACATGAGATAGATGGATATCACATTACAATATTAAGGCATATTTCACATTGACATCTTCTAAAAGCAAAACAATTTAGTGTTGTCAAGAATATGGACAGTTTCTATGCTTTCCACAAGGCACTGCGTCTCAGTGAACTACGTCACGTGCTTGTTTGCACACCTGTTTCTATTTCACGATAACTAGCTCTAGCCCTCTATATCTTGCATTTGTTGTCAATCCATGTAATAATCTTGGTTCCTTCGTTTGATCATTTCGTGGTTTGTTTCATTTGGTACGTTTTGTATGTTTTCCAGAATTCCACTCGCGCATACGCTCCCCGCTTTTTTACATTTTTACAAGTGCTATCAGTGACCATTGGCTTCATAGAACTGGAATCCTCCTTAAAGGTCAGCCGAAACATAATATCAAAAACATAATATTTCCATGATCGAATGCTGCGAGAAACATGTACGGCCTACACGTCACAACGCACGCCGTTCACGACCTGCGTGTAATGCAAAAAGCATCGTGTTCCATCCACTGTCCTTACTTCATGCCCTTTCTAACACTGGTGATGCTTGTGGTTTGGAGAGATGAGATGCTGCTGTCAATCAATCAGTGATCTGACACGTCCACACAGCCCTGCTCAGGCAGAGAATGGAAAATCTACCACTAATAATAATTAGAGCAACATAAACATTTAAAACCATGTTGCCAGGAGCATCCAAATACAAAAAAAAATTATATATGCAAAGATGTTATGCATTGTGCAATTTTCTCCCTGCCCTTGTTCAGTCCTTAGGGAACATGTAGCTCAAACCAGACATAAGCATTACCATGTGAGGGAAAAAAAAGAAGCTCCAGGCCTCTGTACTGATGCCACATCAGCTGTTCCACAAAATCACTGCACCTTGCCTTGATTAAGCAAAGTGAGTTAATTAAATTGGACCCGTGGCTTGCTGATGTCTTAAGGGGCTGAAGCTGCCAGGAGAGCACTTAAGACGCCACGCTCCATCTTTTTACCCCGACTCTAAGTCTGAGGGGTTCGGTGCGAGCTGATGCCACCGCTAACACAGTGTGGTTGTGTGTGTGTGGTGTGCTGAGTTTTAATATTGGCCCACCACAGCTCCCTAAAGTAATCAGTGTGGGCTGAGGCAGGAGGGGGACAGAGAGACACAATTGGATCATGGGCCATGAGCACTTTAATTTCCAGATGATGGCGTAACGAATGGCAGAGCATCTGCATCATCTCTTCGAGCGCTGCACCTCGGCAAGACGGTCGCAGTAAATAAGCAGCCTTTTTAAACAGCGTTTCCGGATTTACAGGAAAACTTCATGCGGGCTTCATTATAGCTCAATCCCCGATAGATGTAGTGTTATTAAATCTTTTCACAGGCACACGGCATGAGAATTGAGTTCGCTCAGCCGTGGCGGTGGGCCGAAGGAATTTCTACCCGGGAAAGTTTTTTAAGCTGTTTCGTAATGACACTAGCAGACTTCCTTCTATGCAGCGGCGTCTCCTCAGTGCACGCGACAATACACGCATGTGGACGCTTTACATTTCATTTCTTTAATCTGCTTACTATAAGTCGAACAGCCCTAGGCATTAGGAAGAACGTTTTCACATTATTATATACTGAATATATACTAAATCAGAATGTCTGCCTGCTGTTTTTATTCATTTGTTTATTTTAGCAATCATGCTTCTCGCATATTTTATTCTCACAAACTTGTGCTAGTTGCTATACAATATATGAAAAAAAGTTTTTGGACATCTGACCATAAGATTTGTATGTACGATTTAAACATTCCGTTCTACATTGAATCCCCATTTACTGATCATTTCCACTCTTCTGGGAAGATGTTCCACTAGTTATTGGAATGTGCTTTTGGAGATTCAGTTATAGGGGTGTTAGTAAAGTCAGGTACTGATGTAGGGTGAGGAGGCCTTGATTGCCGTCAGCGTTCCAATTCATCCAATAGGTGTTCAGTAGGGTTGAAGTCAGAGTTCTACACCAGGACACTCAAGATCTTCCACTCCAAACCATGTAAAGCATATCTTCATGGATCTTGAGTTGTGCACAGGAACATTGTCATGCTGGAACAGGTTTGGGTCTCATAGTTTATGTGAAGGGAAAATTTGATGCTATTGCATCCACAAACATCCCATACAATTGTGTGCCTCCAACTTTTGTGTGCCTCCAACAGTTTGAGGAAGAACCACATATGGTTGGAAAAGTCCCAATAGTTTTGTCTATATAGTGTATCTTAGGCCAAAGAAGTGTTAATTTTTATTTATTTATTTTTAATCACGACACAGCTTTTAATAGAAGTTACCAGAAAATCACAAATGTATAATGATAATGCGCTTATTCTGATATATTAGTGTTTCTATAGCAACAATGACTTACATGTCTGACTTGTTACATGATTTAAAGATAATTACAAAAAGTTTAAAATAAGGTGTTGATATTTAAAAGAGAATTAAGAGAGTTGAAAAGTATAGTGTGTTGTTCACTGATTATATCTGTTTATAAATTAAAAGAGATATAAGTGGAATAATACACTTTAAAGGTACGCTGTTATTGGAAAATAATCTACTTCAGGCTTTTATCAGTAGTTCGGGACACATAAGTCCAACACATCGTTGATTGGTTTCCTATAACAGCATTCCATGTCACATTGCATTTTTTTTTAATATATATTAATAAGTTCATTGCTGGATACAGATATTTATACAAAAGTATTGGAGACACCTAACTTTTCTAGCCATATCTGTTTTTTTCTCAAACTGTTATCACATTGATGGATGCACATAATTGTATAGTGTGTCTTTGGATGCAGTAGCATTACATTTCCCATTCACTTGAACTAGCAGACCCAAACCTGTTCCAGCATGACAATGCTCCTGTCCACAAAGCAAGATCCATGAAGATATGCTTTGGAGTGGAAGATCTTGAGTGGCCTGCTATAGAGCTCTGACCTCAACCCTATCGAACACCTTTGGGATGAATTGGAATACTGACTGGATCCCAGGCCTCCTCACCCTACATCAGAACTTGGCTTTATTATGTCCCTTGCAGCTGAATAAGTATAAATCTCCAAAAACACACTCTAAATTCTAGTAAAATGTATACCTAAAAAAAGTGGAGGTTATTATGACAGCAAGAGCAGAGCTAAATACGGAAAGGGATGTTCAAAACGCACTTATTGTTATTGCACTTATTCTTATGGCCAGGTATCCACAAACTACTGTTCATATAATGTACATAGATACTAGATCTAGATCTGTAGATACTAAAGCTTTTCTTTTTTTCCTTAAACTTGCTAAAACGCAACAGAAAAAAGCCCACAGCTTTGTTTCTTCACCTAAGCTCATTTACACAAAATCACTAGCAAGACATCTTAGTGCAATAATAATTATATATAGAAGATTATATAGAGAAGAGTACTAAGAAAAAAAATCTGATTACGAACTTTTCCATTTGTTACTTGGTTAGTATGATAGCAATGATTATAAATAATTTTTTCTTATCAAATTCAAAACTTAAATACCTACTATACTGTCAGGATTTTGCCAGAGCAAATTAATTACCCATTAGCCCCTTGCACATCACATGACTGTCACAAGGCACAAGTCGCATTTACCGGCTTCCTGCGCGTAACGAAAACCTTTATATAAGTTTAAGCTTTTGTTGTTTGTTGTCTATTGTTTTTGTCATAGTTATGTTCTAGTGTATTCTTCAGCCTTGTTTTTGGCTTTCATGCATTTTGGTTGTGATTTTCACAGTTTTGTTTGTTTTGCACTTTTATAATTCAAGCCTGCATTGCATCTGACATCTCCAGAATTGCATTACACATACAGTATATGTGCACTTTCTATGTATGGAAATAATGGAATAATCCATAAGATTGTTGCTGAGTAGATATTATTTGGATGGTGTTTTAATTACAGCCCAACAATGTCACTGACATGGTAATGTGAGTGGCCCGGTACACACTTCACCTCTATACTGCTGAGCTGAGGATTTATTAAATAAAACTATCCAGACAACAGAGGTGCTGTGGTCAGAAACTGACATGGGCGGTAAACTATAGGTCAATTTTCAGATTGTGCATGGGAAAAGATGAACTAATTACCTAACTATGTTATGTTTAATTACACCAAAACATTTCTGACTGACACACAGAATCCATCGCCTTGGTGAGAATCATAAATTCGTTCACCCAATTATAAGGGTGGCGTGGCGTCCTTAGCTCATTTGAAGTGGTGGCCCCTCACTGTCTTCAAGCCTGGCGATGTTTATAAAAGGCGGCCGGGAGGACAGTGAGGTGGAGAACCTTGGGTTCACGACTAATAGAAGCTCTCTCCCCTATTTCTCTCTCTGCAGACAAAAGACGGCAAATGCGGAAGAGGAATTCCCACCAGGCCCTCGCAACGCCTCATAAGTGAGGAAGACTCCTTGGCCCTGCGGCAGAAAGACCCTGACCCCTACGAGCCAATGGTGACCGTGGCAGAATCAGCCCGCCTGTCAGGACCTAAGGCATCGGAGTGCGGCGAGAAGAGGCTACAGTGGTGGAGAATGCGGGCATAAGCACAGACTGGTGGTTTCCCACACGATGGACCCTTTCGCCTTAAAGCATGGACTCTGGGCCTAAATGCCACGGAAGGTGAGTTCATAACTGAGGCAGGGGTGATGTGACGACAGGCTTCCGCCTCATGTACCAAAAGGGGCAAGCGATCCGAACTCAACCGTCAGCAGGGTGCGGAAGGACGGTGCTGAGGCGGCGCAGAACCACTTAAATTGTCACGTAAATATGATTTTAGTTATTATTTTTATTATGTATTAATAATATACATACTTGTATACATACTATACATATTTTGGTTATTTTGGTATTCCCTTTCTTTTTTTTTTTCTTTTCGTGAAAACATTTCTTTGCATTTACGCACAACTTAACTAGAAGATTTATAAATAAAGTGAACGAATGCAGTAGCTCATCACTGACACATCTGCCAATGACTTGGCAAGTGCGCTATCGGCTCAACGGTTAAGGCTCTGGATTACTAATCAGCTGCCTCTGTTGGGTCACTGAGCAAGGCCCATAACCCTCTCTGTTCGAGAGGTGCTGTACCATTGTAACTCTGTACTCTGACTACAACTTCCTAACTGGGATATGCAAACAAAAACATTTTGCTGTGCTTAATGTATATGTGACTAAGGTTGTTAAATATCAGTCGTTATCGGGAAGTTGTTATTTACTCACCAAGAATAAATGTACTCAATCATTTCCCTTAGTTTGCATTAATTCGTGTTAATAGCTCACTATTCATTATACAACCTTCCTATGTCTAGTATTTATAGTAGTTTCTGGTTTGGTTGCAGCACACTAGAGCTTTTATCATTTGTCTACCTCTGATGTATAAAATTCTAATTACACACTTTTCCATGATGTAGCGACCCGTTTCTTTTCAGGAAGTAAATACATTTTGTAATAAATTTTTTAATCACTTTGATAGTGTAAACCTTTATAAACCTTCTGACAATTTGTACATTTTATAGGCCCATGCCTAATGAGTAGTGAGTGCACTGGTGTGTTTTGTGGCAGCTAGAGTCGTAAGCTGCCTGGCACTTCAGTCCTCTTCATTTCCAAGTGGCTGGCGGTGGCCATTTTTTTTTTCCTCTTCAATCATCAGCAGCCATTTATGCTAAACCTATTATTTATGAACCCACTTTCAATCACACATTCATTTACAAATGAGAGATTCTGCAATGCCATCACTGGTACGTGATCCCGGAGTTGACTGGCAGGTAAATGTGCGCTTGGGTTTTCACACCATGCTCGTGCTGGATCATTTCTTATTTGCTCATTCTTATACTGCTGACTAATACTGAAAGCCTGTCTACACGTATGCGTGTCCCCGCGAACGCTTCTCAAGCATAATGGTACGGCTACAAAGGGCATGTAACGAATAAAACACTTGGAAGTTTGCTGCTGTAGAAAATTCATCAACAACACAATGATGAAAAAAGGTCTGATGCAAAATGGAGTGAATATTACGACAGTGTAGTTGAATATTTCCCTATAACAACATGTATTCCTATAACAAGTGTTTTCTTCCTTTAATACTGGAACAAATTGGTAACTTAATGTACATTTATTAAAGAATAAAATGTCTCACAACCACCATATAAACAAAGGTTTGCAGACACCTAACCACAAGATGTGACCTAACCATTTGTGATTTTTGAAAATCCTATTACATATTTAGTCCCCATTTGCTGTTATAATAACTTCCACTCTTCTGTGAAGATGTTCCACTAGATTTTGTAGTGTACTTGTGGATATGTGTTCATTTAGCCACAACAGTTTTAGTCAGATAATAATGCAGATTGAGGAGGTCTGGGGTTCAGTCAGCACTCCAATTCATCTCAAATACAGTAGGTTTGAAGTCAGATATCTATAGCAGGCCACTCAAGATCTTCCACACCAACCGATGTAAACCATATCTTCATAGACCTGACTTTGTTTACAGGGTTTAAATCATTACAAATGTAATGATACTGCATCCCAAAACATCCCATACAACTGTGTGCCTCCAATTTTGTATTTGTATTTGAAGCCACATATGATTAAAAAAAAATCAGGTGTCCCAATACTTTTGTCCAAATTGTGGATGTAATGTTATGGAATATCTGTGACATAAGTCATAGTTTCTGTTAAACATGTACATTATAGCAGCTAGAAACCGTATTCTCTTACGAATTAAGGAAAGAAAAATGGATTTTATGATTTTACTAAGAAACTGGAAAGCCAAAGCTCCTCTGACCTGACTTCCTTTTGCTAGAAAGCACATTACAAATTACTTACACACTTCTAACCCTTACTGTACTTTATAGTGCAATCATCAAACCATATTAAACTATAATAGGCATTGCACCATGGGTAATTCCTATTTATTACTGTAAATTACTTGAATGAATTGGTGTGAAGTGTGTGATGCCTATAACTCTTCAGTCATAAACCACTGACCTAATGCTTCATACACAAACAGGGGTTTTCTATCTGATCTTTCTACAGGGAATAAATCGCCATTTGAAGCATTTTCGTTTTTGACATCAGTCTATCTCCACCTTAGAGTTAGCCTCTGTCTCTGCCTTAGCGTCAATTTCTGATCGACCTGCAACGGACCATCCTACAAGCATGTACTTTTACAATAGTTAAAATATATTGTAAGAAATATAGATTGAAAAATGTAACATGACGCACAGTTGCCATTTGTGTCCCGACTCGGCTTCAGTAATCTAGTCAACACAAGCCAATTATCTTCCCTCAACCTTACCTCGCTATGCTAACTTGACCAACAGATAAGAATTGACCACTTTAAAAGGAAATGCACGCAGCTCTAAAGGAATGTTAGGCTAAAGTATGCAATAATGACAGAATTGTCATTGTATGAACTATTTCTTGAAAAAGAAAAAAAGATTTTTTTTATTGAAATATTACCAAAATGCGATTTTGTATGTGATTTTGCTTATGAAATATTATTTACAGTATGTACAATATGTGTAAGTACTGACTTTCAGCAATAACAGGGTGCTTTTTGTTGATGTCAGGTGTTTCAGGTTTTTTATTTTCTTCAGTGATTCTTATATCAGTGCAGTGTTTGCACTTGCACTTCTGAATAATGTATATTTACTCATTGTTACCTATCAATCTTTTTTAGCACTAAGTTAAATCAATTCCAATGTAGATAGAATGTTTATATTGTGATAGTATTGTGCATAAATTGGTCAAGTTACCTAAAATGTGTTTTTTAACAAATTAGTAAATTACTGTAAATATTATAATTTACAGTATATTTGTTTCATCAGTCATTACATTAGTTCATGAAGCCAAAACGCACATCTGCAAAGAACTTGATGACTCTTTGTAGAGGTCCAAAACAATATGATACTCATTAATTTCCCTCAGTATGAATGAAGACACTTAATTGGCTCGCTATTCCTTATTACATTTCACTTACATTGCACTCCCCCCCCCCCTTTTTTTTTTCAGTCAGTTTGGTTTCTGTATGACCAAAAATGTGATACTGTGCAGCACACTAGAGCTTTTACTTTGCTAATGGATTTACTGGCACCTTTGCTATAATGCGTGTGTATTAAGTTAAATGTGTTACATAACTTAGTTTATACACTGTTTTTAATGGTTGTTTATTAACCCTATATTTGAATATACTGTTATACATGTGGTCAGAGGCATAAAAATGGGGTATGCAGTATATGCAGTGCATTGGGCACCACATATGTGGAGGGGCACCATCGTATGTCGTGTATTTATTCTCATTTCCCCCTCTTTTTTTGGAAGGGAGCACTAACCATGATCTTGCATACCCCTCAGCAAATATACACTTCCACCTCTAAATATATTTACATTACATATGTTTGAACAATAAGTATTCTGTAGTTGCTTAATGTCTCATTAAATTAATTCATGTTTAATGAATATTTAATTCATACTGTTCATTAGAAACTATAACTGTTGTATATGGAAAAATATATACAGTATGTATATGAAAATTGGATTAAGTGAATTGCAAGGTCAGAAAGAAAAAAAATATTTACGAAAGGCATGGCAAAAATTTTATTTAAATTACATTAGATTTAAAAACTTTTTTGAAATATATTTGAAATTTGAAAATGCACACACAGACACACAAACACATAAAAAAAAAAAAAAAAATAAATATATATATATATATATATATATATATATATATATATATATATATATTTTTATATTTGTGGGTTTATTTATTTTATTTTTACATACAATGTTTTTTTTTTTTTTTTACATCACCATACTCCTACCATTAGTTACAATAATTAACAAATACCTGTAAACAGTGTTGCCATTAAATCACTGTTCGGTAAGGTGTAAGGTAATGTGTCTTTTCAGACAGTCACAATATGCTTTCACCGTTTTTATTTTGTTCAAATCTTAGCTTTAGATTATACAAATCTAAGATGACATGTTAAAGCAATTACATTAATCTGTACCTGGGGTATAAGATACAATATTACACTGTGTCCTAAAATCACAGTACCTGCATTTTCCCACTAAAATCTCATAAAACACTTCAATAATATTTGCTAATAATTAAATAAGAAAAGTTTCAAAATAAAATAAATTTATTTGTATTTAATAATAGAAGTTAATACCAACTGCTAGGTCACTTTTGCCTGTGTTTTTTTTTCCAGCTGGACAGAAATGTAAATAGCTTACTTTTTCACTGAATACGTTACATAGGCTCTAATACGATGTTATTTTAAATCTGCTGTAGACTGCACACCCAAGAAGCTACAGTGGAGTCTACAATCTTTTGGCTGCTTCATATTAATATTTCATATGCATCTGTCAAATAATTAAAATTATTGTATTTTTTTTTTTAAAAAAACCTCAGAACAGCACATGCTGCCCTAAAGCTGTTTTTCTAGCAAAAATATAGGTGGTCACATTACATTTTTAAATAACTGCATTTTTCATACCAATTTTTAGACCTTCTCAAGATTTGTCATGCCTGCAATCGCTTTAGCTATAAAAATAAATTCCATGGACTTAAAATAGATTTATTTTATGAATGTTATTTGAATTTTATAGCTTTCCTGAACGCATTAGGTTTGACGCTGGTGGTTGGACCGCTAAATATATGAACATTATAATAAATAATGTTATGATGTATGGCCACTGTAAGAAAATCTAATAACATGGACACTTTTGCTATGCTCTTAGGGAGTCCTCATACCAGGCATTGAGAACTACCACAGTAGGTAAATAAGGTGAATACCATAAGTTTCAAGCAGCTATCATGACCCGAGAGAAATCAGTGAAATTTTATGAAAATGAGAGTCCACTTTGATTACAGCTCGAATCACTTTCTGCTGGTGAAGCACGTAATTCCATAAACATTATGTGGTCTGTGTAAATGTAACAAATTCACTTGATTTTCATTGACACTTACTTGTCCATAGTGCAAAATGATGCAGCTGCATTGCCGTGCCACATCTCCGATTCCAAATCATACCTGATTCTTCAGCTAAGCTTTCCCTATCTCTTATCCTTAAACCATCAACAGTTCCTTTCTTTTTAATGACACTGGACACTGGACACACATATGCATGGCTCTTACTGTTGGAGACTGTGTAGAGATGAAGCACCTGTTTATCAGTGCGGCAACAGTGCGCTTTCACAAACGGTGCTAATTACACAGGGATAAAGACTTGTTTATCTCCCAGCTTACGAGGCACAAGTTAATTGCCTCAGCTTGTCATTTTTCACTCTCTCTCTCGTGCATTTCAGTCCTCTTCAGCTGGTGGTTTCTGCGATTCGCTGTCTCGCTGCTCTCACCTTTCCTCATCAACACAATTCAGTCGTTTTTCTTTCGTTTTGCAAGTAGAAGGTGAAATAGATCGGAACACCTAGTGGGATTTAAACACACAGCAGGAGAAACATATAAAGCTATAGAATATGCTGATTCAGCAACCGTTTAACATGGTAAGAAGTAGTATTTTATGCACCTAATGAGTTTGCAGTTCTTCCCTGTATATACGTTAGCCAGGAATGTCGATGAAATGGATTAGATTGCATTTTGGTCTTTAGACATTTCCATCTGCTCTCTATGCTCATTTAGGACAAGGCTGTCTCTGTGGGCATCATTTTATTTACTAAAGCCCCATTCAAAAATCTGCAGAAGGACATCTGTCTTTTTATTTTACAGCACTGTTTGTAGCCTTCTTAGTTAAGGCGCTCCTTTTTAATGTCGTGATAAAAGCGGAAACTGTTTACAAAATCCTGTCAGGATCACATCCACGCATTCGCAGTATTCTCAGGTATCTACCTCATTTTCTGTGGGCTGGGGAGTCTTCAGACATGCTTGCAATGGGCCATTAGTTCTGACACAACAAGATCTGGGAAGTTGCTCATATCTACCTTCCCCTAGCTAACAACCCTCCAAAGGTCAAGCAGATCACCTGCCAGGGCAAGAGTTCTGACTTCCTACAAAACATTTTTGCTTTAAATCATGTGTTTGAAACATTCCAGTTATTGTTCAGTGCTACAGTATAACAGGCATTGTCACAAGCTCACCTGTGGTAAACTGATTCATTTCTAATTCATGTCAAACTCTTTAGGTTTCTGGCTATTTTTTATTTTGAAAGCGACATTGGCTTTGGAAGGTTTAATGGATTAAGTAAAGTTCAGCAGACTTGGTAAACAGAAAATTGCCAAACAGCAATGAAATAAAGTAAAACACTGAAAAAATAATGCCAAAAAAAAAAAATCATTACCAAAAATTAATCAAAGAACTACTAAATGAAAATCCAATGGCTAATAAAGGCTCAAAACAGGTGAATTTGTTTCATTCATTGTAATTAAGTTCACACTTGGACTGCCCTAATCGTTTGGGGTTGCATTTATTTTACAGGTGTCTTTTAAATGTGTCTAAAGCTGTCTAAATCAGCCATGTCAGTGTTTTTCTCCGTCCTCTGAGAAAATTGCAGGCCAAATCATTTCATCTCAATTTTTGCTCTGTACGGATAAACACATCCACGATTTTCTATGCAGATGTCACCATGGGTTGGGGGGGAATAGAGATGCCAGACTAGTCGTATTTATTCTTTGTAGTGTGCGTATCAGTAAACCTTCACCAGATATTAAACACTGAAATGCAATAATTGAAAAGTAGGCTATATTAGAGGTATTCATCCGTGGACTAGGTCTGGGTGGTAAAAGGAAATTAAATTAGTTAGGTGACATCCTGACGGCTGATTAAAGAGGCATTATCACGTGACATTAAAGCACAACAAATTCTAGGGTGAATTTTGCTGAACTACAATGAAACTTGGTCCTTGTGTGGTAACTTTACTTCACTGTGTGCATTTTAGCACTAAGAAAAATTATTCAAATAAACGATTTCAATCCGAATATGCCTTTAGTGTAAAACTGGATCAAGAGCAGTGGTGGACAGTAACAAAATAAGTGCAATTCGTTACTGTACTTAAGTAGCTTTTTTTTATTTTTTGTATCCGACTTTACTGAAGTATTTCTATTTGGGAAGACTTTAAACTTCACTACATTTCAAAGTCAAATATCGTACTTAAAATCAAAACAAAATCAGTCATTCTTTTTTATTTATAAGCAGATCAAAACTTAACTAGTCAAGCCACCAATCAGGGTTAAGCACACTCTGTTTCGAACTTGTTTTGATTGCCACTTGGTGGTATCTACTTATCACCAACATACAGTTCAGCGTCAATTCAACAGCAAGCAGAATATTTCGAGAGGAATAAATGATGAAAGAAATTCCTGACTCTGACTTGCCACAACACCCGTGGCCTTATTTGTGCCATTTTTTTAAGTAGTTGAAAAGAAGGTTTTGGGCTCATGATAATTGTAATAGATATCAATCAGTGTTTGACTCATTAATATCATTCTATTAATAGATCGGTGTGCTGAGAGTCACATTAGAGTCTTTTCACATAAACTGAGTTAAATAAGCAGATTTAGTCTTGTAACAAAAACGATAATAGAACATGATAGCCATAAAAAAAATCATAGTATTTTGGATACCTAAGAGCATTTGATGGCAAATACTTTTGTACTTTTACTCAAGTGGACGTTTAAAGAGGGCACTTTTACTTTTACTGCAGTAACATTTTATCACTGTATCTCTACTTTAACTCAACTACATGGTTTGTGTACTTCGCCCACCACTGATCAGTAGTTTGTTTCGATGGCTCTGGGGGATGTCTTTTGTGCTTTGTGTCCAAGCAGAAAGCAACCACTCTGACCACCCTGACATTCTGACACAACTGTAATGTACAAAAAGCCAAATCTGCATGTTTCTGTGAAGATGATGCTCTCCCAAATGCACCTTTCAATTCCGTATTCAACTTGTCCCATTAATGGGTACTGAAACTGAAAAATAAAAGCAGGCACTGCAAACCGCACACGCAGTCAGTCAAAGATTAAGCATTAATTAAGAAATGACACGAGCGAATACATTTGTGTGTCATTGTTTCCGCCACCTTTTTGCAAAGCCTTGTTTCTGCCTGCAGGCTCTTCTTGCCACTGCCTTAACCTCTGTCAGTATTCAAAGGAATGCTTCTTGATTGGTGATCACATGCTGCTTCTTACATGCGCTACATTCAGAGGTGTAAACAATGATAACAAAAAAAAGAAAAAAAAAGAATATAACATCCCTATGAGAGGAGTCAGCTCACTTTATTTCGCAGATGTGTGCCAATCCTACCCACTTATTTTCTGTTCGCTCCAACGACAAGGACTTGCGAATTCAAAAGTCAAAGTTCACCTAGTCTGAATGGAGCGAATATAGCCAATACCGGAAGCGACTGAACATCTTTCGTGCTCTTTTTACTTCACTTTAGGCATTTGGTTTGAACCCTGCTTTGAACTTGCTTTAAAAGAAGAACAGTAGTTCTCTGGTGTGGCAAGAGGTCAAAGCGTAAATGCTAGTTGTTGATGTTTAGCACTTCAGTATGCTAATGATTACTCAGTTGTTGCCAGTAGGACTCCACTAAGCATTAAGACAAATGCTGCTTAGTCTCTTGATTAACATAATGCCTCGCTATAAAGCAGCGTGCCTCTGAACGCGCCTAACCTCCCTCTGCTGCTGCACTGTGTGTAACGTGAGATGCAGGACTCACTCTCTGACTTGTGTTGGAAAATTGAGACAGTTTTTGTGACATTCTAATACTGCAGAGGTACTGTCTCACAGAGTGTGGGACAAAACTGCATACTGGATCAATACGCTAAAAATACTTTATAGGCATTGATGTGCAGGGGGAAGAGTGACCGAGCATTACATACATGGATCTAATAATTTCTGTGTTCGTGTGTGCACATTTTCCACTGTCTGTCATGTCTTAGGAACAAAGCTAAGCACACGAGGAATTTGATGAGATAACAGAAAACTGAAAGACTGCAAATGTAAAAAAAAAAAAAAAAACAAAAAAAAAAAAAAAGGGGGGGGGGGGGGAATAGCACTCCACAATAAAAAGTAGATGAGCGCTTATGAGCTCTGCTGCTCTTGATTACCAATGAAAAACGTATTTTAACAGAGTGCAGCACTTGAAGACTTTCCTTGTCATCCTTTAAGCTAATTAGCCACCAGGGAATGCAGTGTATAGCTAATGTTAATTAAGCTTAAGATATTTCGTCACGGACAAACGTGAAGAGGTTTTGAGTGCACTAATCCAAAGACAGTTTGCAAAATACAAGTATCTAAACAAATTTCTCAACTTAGTAATTAGAGTAAACGTTTGGCTGCTGTCTGGAACCCTTTAGCAAAAAGTTTAAATGAAAGAACAAACTATATTAAAATTAATTGACAAAATAGCTAAATGGATGTTATTCCCTATAGGTTTTAACAGTTTTCTCTCTCTCTCTTTATATATATATATATATATATATATATATATATATATATACATGCATAGAATCTTTTTTTTAACTGAAAATGGTATTGAATATAAATGTTTTTGAGAGACACATGCTTGTTTATTTTGTTTATATGCAACAAATTTTACTTTGACCAAAGAAATCTAATAATTTTGATACAATAACTTAATAAACCATTCTAATAGACTTTTTATGAAAATAAATCTTTTATTTCCTTTGAAAAATCCTCCCTTAGCATCAATTAGCTGCTTTACACACTCTTGGCACCCAGACAGTTAATTTCTTCATACATTCAGCTGAAATACCATCCCTAAAACTTGCCTAAAGTGTTCTTCCCTAGTGTGATATCTCTTTCTGATCCAATTCATCCCAGAGCAGTTCAATTAGATTTAAGTGCGGTTACTGGGCAGGCCATTCCATGACTGTTTGCTCCAGTTGACTGTTCTCTAAATAATGCTTATAGAGCTTGAATGGGTTATTGCTTTGGGTCATTGTCTTGTTGGTTCCAATTATCCTCAGTCTAGACCGTGCATGGCGTTAAAGTATGTAATGGTAGCCATGTTAATTCAGTATCCCCCTAATCTGAAACAAGATTTCAAACCTGCCTGCTCTAAAACAACCCCAACCATTAAGCTTTCACTTTCTTGTTGGACTGTGCTCGTGAGGTGGTCTGATAGCATCTTCTGGTCTGTTTTCTGTCTTACATAATTTCTTCTGTTAGAGTAAAAGTCTAATTTGTCCACAGAACATTTATTTATGTTATTCACTGTGTAGATCATGAGTGTTTTTGCCTTTTACCTAGTTTGCTGAATAGAAATATTAAATATTTTGGAAGATATTTCTGTTATCGTCAAAAAATCTGCGTGCAAAAATTATTGTGATATCTACATTATAATGTGCCTGAAGAAGCATTTTAATAAGCAGCTATTAAAACGGAATAAGTGGTCAGTCAGATTTGATATATATATTACCGTATTTTTCAGACTATAAGCCGCTACTTTTTTCCCATGTTTTGAACCCCGCGGCTTAAACAACGAAGCGGCTTATTTATGAATTTTTCCTGGGTTTTTCCCGGTTTCACAAACTTCAAGCCAAAAAACTGAGCGACATAACATTAGACCAATGAAATTTCAGAACGGAAACGAAAAAACGCACCTCACCTGTGTTCTGAGCTGCACGGCATCGGGAGAAAAAACTTTTTTTTAAACGCACGACGATGCCAAAAGATAAACTCCCGAGAGAAATAGTTGTGAAAGGAAGGAGGAAGACAGTGAACAATGACTTTCTTGGTCGGCTACTGTTTAGATACAAGCCGTTGTAACGCGTTGAGTCTGGGTGAAGGGAGCGCTCGCTAACTCCAGTTGCAACAGAAATCATATAAGCACAGACAGGTTTCCTAAACTCGTGCTTTTTTATTTTTCTTGGCAACAGCGTTACGGGTTAGTCAAAGAAACTTATAAATGAGCATCAGAAAATAATAAGGACATATTCCTCGGTCTTGCACACATGCAGTAATACCGGAAAAAATGCGGCGGCAGGCTATTCCCAAAAGAGGAATTGCTGATTGCCACAACATATTTCACCCGTTACACCGTGTAACAGACACTGTCTTTCGTTAAAGCCTGTGTAAAGTTCATTAGTTTCAGTCTGCGGCTTATAGACAGGTGCGGCTTATTTATGTTCAAAATAAAAATCTTTGTCAAATTCAGTGGGTGCGGCTTATATATGGGTGCGCTTTATAGTCCGGAAATTACGGTATATATCATGTGTGTATTTCATAAAATGATTAATTATTTTTTATTACTATTTGCTTACTTGCTTGTTCTTCTATTATTGTTGTTGTTGTTGTTGTTGTTGTTGACTGTCTTCCACACAATAAGGGCAGCATGACATCAGTAAACAGGTATAGGGTTAGGGTTAGGGTAAACTATTGATAATTATACATAGTGAACTAATTAAGATTAAGGTTAGGTAAATAATATTCTATCAATCAAATGTAAAAACATTGCAAAGTAAATTTTTTTGTTTGTTTGTTTGTTTGTTTGATTGTTTTTTACTGTAAATTTGAAAAGAACACAGAATTTTAAAAAAATTCGCAGCATCTGGGTTTCTAAGCGTCTTGGTCACTATTTAAATGTGTGCACTCTTTTGATATTGACCATCTCCTTTGTACAAAAGGTCAGAGTTTTTAAATAAATAAATAAACATAAAAGAGCCGAAATTAAAACCTTCGACGCAACACACATTTATTCACGACGTCCTCTCTTTACTCAGATATGAAAGAGAAAAAAAAAACGCCACTGAAAAAATATGTTTAATCCTCAAACATTTGATTTACTGATGTGCCAAGTCTCAAATCAAGCACCGAAATCCGCCATGATGCACAAATCCGGCAATTAAAACCGTCTGTGTGGAAACAGCAAAAGTTCCATTTGGTGTCCTGATAATTTACGTAATTTAAAACACCATAATTACTTTCAAACCTTTACAAGAACATATTTGTCTTCATGCTCTATGTAGAGTATGGTTTCACTTATGATAAACACATTTGCATAAAGCATCTATATTTGTCCATGCCCATGTTGATTAGAGTATTAAAACCGTATAAAACTTTTATTAAACAGATAAAAATGTGCGATTAAATTGTGATGATTCGCGGATTAACTCGTGACAATCATGCGATTAATCATGATTAAATATTTTAATCGATTGACAGCCCTAATTATAATGTAAGTCAGAAAAGAAATCCAGATTGAAATGCAGGGCACGGTGCACACGTGTACATTTACAGGCAATTTAGCATTGACAATCCACTTCTATTTTTGAACCTGGCAGAAAGCCACACAGACATGAGAAGAGCAATGAAAACTCTTATCCGAGCTCAGGATCAAACCCACTACTGTGAAGCTGTAAGGCAGCAACTCTACACACTGTGCCATTACTTCTGTCATTTCGTATAACAGTCACAGTTTCTACAGCACAGTGAGGACACGCAACAGAGCCCGTTCCAGTCACTGTTCTCATACAGCAAAGTTCAGCAACTCTAAGGTTCTTACAAAAGTTCAGGGATCTAAGTGCCAACATGCTACTAATAGTTTGTACAAAACAGACCGTTTTTTTAATAGACTTGAACTTCTTAACTGAATTTTAAACACAACTGTCAGACTGACTTCAGAGGCATCTGTACTTATCTTTTCTTCTAAATATTATCCCAAGATTACACATGCTGCATTGTCATCTGGAACAGTGAACACAAAGATGTTGTGTACGCTGATTGTTGCAATTTGAGAACCGAAGTCTTACAGGCATTAAATCACAAGCGTTAAATCAAGCATTTACGCAATGAGCCAATCAGAGCAGTGCAGATCATGCATATATACATCAAATTAATGTTTTACATCAAACATTAACCAAATAACTGTGAGAAAATGTGATCTACCGATGCGAGAGGTCAGAGAAGCTGGTTTATGTTGACAGGAAGGCAATTGTAATGCAGAGGACCGCATCAGGGTATCTGACGCTACGCTGAGAAAAGGCTCACCCAAAACATGAATAGATAAACATTGGAAAATCCATATCTGGTAGTTTTTTAATCTTCATAAACACATTATGAAGAGATTGTGCATACTATAAAGCGATCAGAATCTCTAACTATAATAGAATGAGTGGATAAAGTGTGTATCGAATGTACACAGATAGTGCATGCAGCTACATATAGTATCTCTAGAGATTGAGCTGAATAGACTTCAATATTTAGTACACATACTGGTTCATGTTCTCAAAGCACTTAGTCTCAATAAGACTATCATACTCTATGGATTGCTTTTGCATTAACACCATGTGTTCGATTTTGATTTTTTTAAAAAAAACACACACACACACACACACACACACACACACACACACACACACACAATGTTCTTGGTTTAATTTCATTATGTACCAGAAATATCATTTTCGGGCACACTCATACGCACACTCGGGCTAATAACTGTAATAAAATTTAATTGTATGTATATAATTAGTATATAATTCAATTGAACCTTTTTATTTATTTATTTATTTTATTTTTTTTAAGAATCTCTATAAACTACATCTGATTACCACCAACAAGAACTTTGACTTTAATCTGCATGTTCTGTATTTGTGAAAAAGAAACAGAAGTCCCAGTTACTCAAAAGTCACTATTAGGAAAGTCTAAGACAGGTTACAGTACATTTCATCAATAAAAATTAACTTCAATCAATAAAGGTTTGTGAAATGTAGTCATTAATTCTTAAGTGAAATGCATTTGCATATCTGAGTGCAAATCCAATACCCAAGAAAATAGATTTTCAGGATTCCCTTAAACTACAAATAAAAACATTAATTATTAATATAAAAAAATTCTTATTTATTATTATTCTTGATTTCCACAATAATTTGCCAACTGTTTTTTTTTATTTTTTTTTATGTATTATGTGACACATTGTGCCTTTTATGGAACTTGTGCGAGACTCTCAGACAGAAGAGTTTGCTTTTTCCGTATTCCCAGAAACATGATAAGCTGTGGGGTTTATTGTCCTATTGAATTCAAGACAGAGGGGTAAGAGGTCCTGGTGAAGGACCCAGAGTATGTAGCTACTATACTGTAATCAATTACAGGGAAAATTAGTGACTCGTGATCCCTTTCATAAATGTTCAAATAAATGTCATCATATCAATAATTAGATACTTTGTTAAACAATGGCTTAAATGTTTAATATTTAATGTGGTTTACGGTTAAAGTTAAATAAAGTACAAAGAACAGAATTGATAATCTCAGTTCTCTTTTTCCCTAATAAGTCAACCTAAACATATTTACTCTACATAACATCCAGATTTATATCATAAAGCATATGTTCCTATATGCAGTTAGTTATTAACAAATATAGATATATAAAACATTTTCACATACTAAAGTAAAAAGTACACTAAACATGCAAAAGTTTTAGGACACATGACTTTTATTTTAGCCATATGTGTTTTTTTCCCAAACTCTTACCACAAAGTTATAGGATGCATTACTGTGCATATACAAAACTACAGTATATAGAATGGCTTTTAGCATTACATTTTTCATTCACTTGAACAAGGAGACCCAAGCCTGTCCATGCTCCATGAAGATATAGATGATAAGGGTTGAATTGGATGATCTTAGGTGATCTGCTCTCCTTATTGAACACCTTTGGGATGAATTGACCTGCTGACTGCAACCCAGGCCTCCTCACTCTACATCAGTACCTGACTTTACTAATATCCTTGTGGCTGAATGAGCACAAATCTCCACAACCACACTGCAATGTCTATTGAAAAATCTTCCCAGAACAGTGGAGTTTATTATAACAGCAAATTTGGACTAAATGTGGAATGGGATGTTCAAAATGCATCTTATATTTAGATGTCCACAAACTTTTGTCTATATTGTGTATATTATGGTCTAAGAATACCATGAGACTAAAACCCTCTTGTATAAGACATAGTGTTAGAGTTGATACAGCAAACAGTACGAGTTGTTTTGTTTTTTTAAATCAATTTTGTCGATTAGATTAAAGCTGTGGAGATTAAATAGCCACATAATTTAACCTTTTATTTCGAATTGAACAACTGCTCCAGACTCCTACTGAAAAACAATGGAGTCCACATGTTTGTGTTCTTTTCTCAGACAAGTTCATGTCAGTGGTAATCACACGCTACATATACAGTGATTAGGATGAGATTAGGTTGGAAAACACTGTTAATTCAACCTTGAGACATAAACTCACCTGAACTTTTTTTATCTAACCCTACACACTGAACTTACTGAAGAAATTATATTTTCTAAATTGCTTTATTTTCTTCTAATTTGCATTATTAATGAAACTGGGTCGATATAACGGTCATACTCATTCTATCAACTAAAAACGTTCATATCATGTTAATATAATGCTTTATGCACATATTATTTACATTTTTATTCTTTATATAGACACATTTATGTTCCTCTTGTTTAAATGCAACAAACTATCTTAAAGGCAAAAGCACACAAGAATTGGACTGGAAGAAAGTTCTGTGGACAGATGAGTTTAAATTTGACAACTGTAACATTAACAGAAGAACTTGTGTAAGATGTACAGGAGAGAAGTCACCAGACTGCCTCACATCTACAGTCAAGCATGGAGGTGGAAGCTTAATTGTTGAATTAATTAGGGTTGTTGTGGAGCGCGTAAACTAGGAGACTTGGTTCAGGTGAAAGAAATACTAAAGCAACATTGCTACCGTTCCATACATCAGTGCCATACAAATTCATTTGGACTGTGGCTAAATGGAACCAACCAGGGCTGCAACAACTAATCAATAAAATCGATAATAATTGATAATAAAATTCGTTGTCAACGAATGCCGTTATCAATTAGTTGGGCTGATCAAGTTACTGCTTAGCGTAACGGCAAGATAGAAGACAAATGAAAATAAGACAGAAAATAGCGGAGTGTACTGAGTCAACGCAGAGGAGCAAAAGAAAACAAACTGGTGTCCCGGATGAAGGCGAAACATCAGCAGGGTAAGCAAATACGTATATAATGTATATCCTCATCATGTCAAAATGGTGTAGTTTTATTAGGTGCTATTGTGTAAACTGTTTGTTTGCTAACTTCACGACAGTCGCACTGGATCTGTTCTGTCGTGACTCGCGAGCATCAGGTTGCTCAATCGGCTCGCTCACAACACAGTCATAGATTCAATTAAAACGTTGCAAACAAACACTAAAAGCAGCAAAAATAACAGCAGCAGTAAACGATTACATTTTTAGTCACCGTTGTTTGTCTTAGCTAATGTTCATGCTTTTGTACACCAATGCATATTTTTTCCTTTGTATTTATGCCTGTTAGCTTGCTAGCGCTTTTTATAGCATTTGTCTACTACAACAGTTGACTTGTGTTTTTAAATGTGATTTACTGCGGCTTTACTATGTGCAAATGCTTGTTTTCAATGTTTGTATATTTAATTTATGCATATATCATTTAATTAATATACATATAAATACAATTAATTACATTCCAAATGCTTATATCTTTACAACTAAACAAAGTGTCTGTATTTTTTTGAAAGAATGGTTGTCCACTTGCCGTCTGCAATTATCATTAAAAACAATACAAATGTTGAATTACACAATTTACACCTTGCACACTCAATAAGCTTTAAAATCTTACATTTATAGATAGTTCAACTATCTTTAAATTATTTTTATTAATATTAATCTTGTTTTATTAACAATTATTATGAATTTAAGACATTTATGTATAATTAATTAGGGTTCTATATAGTTATAATAAGCAAAACAGATTATTTAATTTTTGGTTTATCTAATTAATCAATTAATAATAATAATAATAATAATAATAATAATAATAATAATAATCTGGTTAATCAATTAAAATAAATAATAAATAATTAATAATTGAAATAATCTTTATTTGCAGCCCTAGAACCAACTTCACCATAAATCAATACAAAGACCTGAAGCGTATGTCCAAGCTCTGTAGGCATTCTTTGGAGAGTAAAAATTGGCTGGAGTTGTTATCTGCCCAGTCACCACACCTAAACCCTATTGAACTGCTCTCGGATGAACTGTATTGCAGGGTCAGAGAAAAACATCCAACTAGCGAAGAACACCTTTGGCAAGTTTTACAAGAGGCATGGTGAAGTATTTCAGCTGAATGTTTGGAGAAACACACTGTCCAATTGCCAAGAGTGTGTAAAGCTGTTACTCATGCTAAAGGAGGATTTTAAAAAAAAAGTTTAACATCTGCACATTTATATGGTATATCAATTGGTCAAACTAAATCTTCATGCCATTAAATAACCTACTTGTTTCATACACACGAAGGAATCTGCATCTGTCTCTTCAAAACCATAAAGGGTGTCTACAGATTTGGACATTTTACAGAATATATTATAAGCATTGTTTATAACACACTAACACCCAAGTATTAAGAAAGACATTTCAGCTTTAGTTTTGCTGAGTGCATTATGTTCAGTTCTAGAAACACTGACCAAGTATTTTCCCAGTTTGTAAAACTCTGTCATTTGATTGTCTGGTAATAAATCTGCTATAATAAAGCTGCTTTTATTGTATAATCGAAATTGTCAGTTTTCATGATACAGTATATGATTGATCATGTTCTCAAGAAACTCGTCTTTCTATGTTGCACTCGGAGCAATTAATACGGTGAGATTATCAGGATCCCACACTACACAACTTTACAACTTCTGCGAGAACCTGTCAGTATGTCTACTACTGAACATAGTGCACTCAGCAAACTGAAGTGGACACATTGTGTTATAAACATTGCTTGTAATGCATTTTGTGAACACTTTCTAAATGCATTTTTTAAACACTGCTATGACCTCTCATGTCTATCCATAACCTAAACATTTATATAAGTTATAACATGCATTCATGGGTAAAGATATCACTTTCATAAAAAAAAAAAAAAAAAAAAAAACCTGTAAAACTGTGCATAATGCATTATGAATGTATTATACAGTAGAATACTTACAGTATATATTCTATAAATATGTCCTTCTTATGAACCGTTAACATACCATAGAAATGCATTACGTCTTGTTATGGGTGACATTTTAAAGGCCTTCATAGAATGCGTATGACTTATGAATACATTATAATGTGTTATGAATGCATTCATACGTCGTGAAACATCCATAATTCTTGATGCATGTGGATATACCCATAAGTCAATACAAGTATGGCACAAAAACTCTTACCAAACTTTTACTGACATGTTATAAATGCATTCATAGGTCATGAAGCGTTTGATCCTCATAGAAAGCATAACAACTTGTTATGAATGCATTCATAGGTTGGGGAATAGTGTATGTGAGCTACAGACAAAGTGTCCTAATGCCTTGTAAATACATTATAACATGTTACGTATGTTTCTGTAAGTACTGACATATAGTCAACATAGTGTTTTGAAGCATTACAGTATGAATGCATTATTAGATGTTATGGAAGTGTCCATTAATCATTACATATATGGCCTCAAAAATCTTAACAAAATTTGAATAACAGTCATGATACCTATGGTCTTCATAGATAGTGTTTCAAAGCATTGTGAATAGATAATAACATGTTATGGATGTATCCATAAATTATAACATGCATGGCCAAAAAAAAGTCCTGCCAAACTTTTAACATTTAGCATAATGCCGTGCGAATGCACTATGACATTTCACTGAATGCTTTCATAGGTCAAAAAACATTTGATTCTAATAGACAGCTGTGTGAATGCATAACAACTTGTTATGAATGCATTTAAAGATCATGAAACAATGTTTTCAGAGAAACCTATTCATGCCTATTAGTACATTTGTTATATATATATATCCATAAGTAATAATATATATGCTCTTTATAGAAAGTGTTTTAAAGCATTATGAATGAATTATCACATGTCGTGAATGTAACCATAAGTCATTACTATGGCCAAGATAAGGTCTTGCGAAACTTTTATTAACATTGGCCATAATGCCATTTAAATGCGTTATAACTGTGTTGTGAATGCATTCATTAGTCATGATATAATTTGTCCTCATAAAAAACTGAGTAAATGTAAAAACTTGTAAAACTTTTTGAAAGCATTCATAAGTCGGGAAACAAGTGGTCTTCAGAGAAAGTGTTCTAATGCCTTGTGCATGCATTATAACATGCTATGAATGCATCTCTAAGTCCAGAAGCATTTGGTCTTCAGAGAAAGTGCTTTTTTTGTGTTATACCAAATTTGGGAGCTCACCTGCCATTGAGCAGCGCGAGCAGCTCTCCCGCATGGTACAGGTCATTGCGCGTGACGCGGCTGAAGCGGAAGGAGTTGAGGTTGCAGAAGGTCACAGCTGGGAAGGTCATCAGTGGGGTCGCGATCTCGTCCAGCTTGGTCACGTGCGGGTACTGCAGGTAGAAGCGCACGCGGTCGGCGCACACGAACACGAGGAACGAGAGCGAGCCTGCGAAGAAGATGATCCACAGGCAGCGCCGCACGCACAGCCGCTCGTAGGTGAACATGTGGGCGATGCCGTGCAGCGTGGACCTGCTCGCGAAAACTTCGATGGGCGCCGGTCGCTCGCATTCCACGTTGTCGTCGTCGTTTTCGCCTCGGAGATCCATAGCTGGTGCGCGGACACGGGACTCGGGACGCGCGTGAGCGGGGGGGGGGGGGAAAGACGACAACAACAACAAAAAAAAAAAACGAGATCACCAAGTTTTTCTCGGGGTCTTTAACTGAGACGCAGTCCAGGCTTGATGAGTGACGGAGCGTTTACTTTCATCCCTCGACAGAAAATCGATCGATCCTCCACTACTGATTGAGACGCCGGAAATGAGCTTTTACCCCCTTTTTTTTCTTTCCTTTCTTTTTTTCCTTCTTAGTAGAACGATCCACGTGAGACGGCGTTCATTTCTAGTCGCCCACCAACCACCAAAGTCCTGACAAGTAAAACGACTCCACGTGCTTTTTACACGGTTTAATAATCAAAAGAACGCGCGCGGGGTTTGTTTAGAAACAGCATGTTTACAAAGCTTTCACTGGGAACACACATCTCCATCCCCCGGTGTGCTCCTTCCTGTCCGCGAGCGACATCCAGAAACACACACACACACACACACACGAGATAGAATAAGAGGGAGAAATCCAAATCTAAAGATAATTCGGTCCAAATAAAATAAAATACAGTAAGTTCTCGGTTCTCTAAATCCGAATATGTGCTCGAGATGGTCACTCGAGATCTCCTGGATGCCTGGCTCCTTTCCCAGCTCTGCTCTGACCGTGGTGATGCCCTGAATCCCTCCTTTATGAAGCTTCGATGTGGTGATGTGGACGAGGCTCACGTCTTCAGCTCACAACGGAGGACGGAGGGATGTGAGATGAGAAAACACACCGACTCTCAACCTTATTCATACACACATATACACACACACACACGCACGCGCGCACCCGCGCACACACTGCGACGCCGCGTCCACATCAGTGCACCATTAGCCTTGGTTTTGGTCCGACTCGACCATTTTTTGCGTCTGTCAGAAATAAAGAGAGAGAACGAGAGAGAGAGAGAGAGAGAGAGAGAGGGGATGGTGTTGGTGGTGCTTTTTGCTGAGCTCGCGGGTGTCTGATTGTGCAGCTTCCAGCCTTTCTGAACACTATCGATCTGACTCACCTGCTCCCACTATGCTAATGTCATTATCACGGCAATCATACATCTAATCCCCCTGTAGAGACCACCAATGCCCCAGGGCACTCCATGGATTTACCCAATTAGGGTACCTGTGGAAATTGGGTTACTGTTGGCCAAAGAAGGAGAGGAGGAAGATGTCTACAGATGAAGACATGCAAGTAGTTGGGTTGAAAGAGGCAGATGTGGAGGACAGGGGGGTATGGAGATGGATGATCCGCTGTGGCGACCCCTAATGGGAGCAGCCGAAAGGAGAAGAAGAAGAAGTTGTTCACCAAAAATACCCATAGATGCACTGTAAATGAATGGTTTCGAAAACATTCGGGAAAAAAAATCAGAAATGAGTTGCTGAAGAACACAATAAAAACCCTTACAAAATTTGTCATACGAATTGAAATGGTTTTAATGGGAATTTTAATGGTCTCTGAGAATCGAATGCGAATGTGTTGCCTTATTAGTGAAATGTCTAGTGCAGTGGTCACCAACATGGTGCCCGCAAGGACCACATGTGGAGTATATCATATGAATATCATTATTTATTAATAATAACATATAATAATAGGTCAATCGAGCAAATTTGTTATTTCAGATCAAACCGAAAACTGTGTGTATCAAACTGGTAGCCCTTCACATTAATCGCTACCCAAGAAGTAGCTCTCAGTTTCAAAAAGGTTGGTGAACCCTGGTCTAGTGGATACCATTAAAGACTGCTAGAACACCTTTGGCAGCGATGGGCTCTACTGATGTTTCGGCATCTTAGACTATAAATCGAAACACATCATATATAATGGTCCATTTGGGTCTCTAATGGTAATTTATTACCTTCTATTGGTGGTATATTATGTCTAGTGAAATCCATTATCGTCTTTACTTAACAATTACGAGTCTTAGACATTTAAACAAAAACATTATCTAGATTACCTGCAAGAAAAGGGAATGGATGCTGGGAAAAAAAAAGAAAACCTCTATTAGAATTTGTAATGTTTTAATTGGGAATTGTATTGTTTTTATTGGAAACTCTAATGGTCCCTGTGGGTTTTTAATGGTAATTTTCTACCTTCTATTGGTGGTATATTATGTCTAGTGAATACGATTAATGACCTATAGAACACCTTTGAAAAATGTAGATCACATCTTAGTCTCTACTGACAATTATGGCTTTAAGACAATACATCAAACACATCATACATAAAAGCAATAAATAGGATGGATTTATGTTGGAATAAAAACAATAGAATTAAAAATATAATAAAGTAATTGAATCTCCAATGGTCCAATGTGTCTCTAATGGTAATGTGTTACCTTCTGTTTGTGTGTGTGTGTGTGTGTGTGTGTGTGTGTGGGGGGGGGGGGGGGGGGTTGTATTGCATTAATAGGAAACCTCAATGTCTCTGTGGGTCTCTAATGGGAATTTGTTATCTTTGAGTGATGGTATGTCGTGTCAAGTGGAGGACAAGAGAACCTCTCATTAAAATTGTAATGGTTTTAATTGAAAATAAGATTGCTTTTTATGGAAACTTTAATGGTTCCTGTGGGTCTCTAATGGTAATTTGCTATATTCTGTTGTTTGTATGTTATGTCTAGTGGATACCTTAGAACACCTCTGGCAGCATGTAGATCACATCTTAGTGTGTATTGACAATTTTGAGTCAGACAAAAACATCAAAAATCTGGATTAGCTGCAAGAAAGGTGGATGGATAAATACTGGGAAAAAAAGTGACCAAACAAGAGAACCTCTCATAAAATTTGTAATGGTTTTAATTAGAAAATGTATAGTTTTTATGGAAAGTCTAATGAGGCCTGTGGGTCTCTACTAGTAACTTTGTTGATAAGTTATGTTTAGTGGATACCATTAACAATGAATAGAACACTTTTGTCAACTTGGAAATCACATCTTGGTATTTACTGGACACCAGTAGGGACCATTAGGACATCAGGATCCAGATTCCAATATGTTTCTACAGCAATTTCTTTGGTTCCATATGGTAATTGTTTTAAATGTTTAGAACCTGATGGTGTGTAGTGGTGTGCAATTCCTATAAAAGTGTGTAAATATAATAAAAGATTACCATGCAATAGATCCTGATTGTTCTTCATGTGAAGGTTTCTGTTCTAGTCAGGAACAGAAGAACAGAAGCAGCTCCACACCCTTTCCAAAGCACTCCTTTCTCCTTTAAAATGTGAAACATGTTCTTAGAAATGAATTAAGCCACACTTCCTTTTAACAAATCTCATTTTTTGCTTATTATTTTTCCTGGTTGCAAAACAGGATTGGTTTATGTGCTCTTGAAAGCCAATCAAGATGAGAACATACTGTAGTTTAGAGTCCAGGCAGTTGAAAATGATTAGGGTTGTCAATGTTTTTATTGCAGTTCACATAAGAGGTAACAGGGGGGATGTAAACATTACAAACTGCTCCTTAAAATTGAAATGTCCACCTAAAACTTCACAAAGCTACTCATTAATATAACACTTGTGCTCTGGTTATTTCTTTGTTTTGTGTGACTTTTAGCCTATTACAGGGAGAAAACACCTTAATTAGGTAAACATCCCCCAGTACTTTTTTGAATGGAAACAAAAAATATATATAACTGTTAGTAATGTTGTTAAAAGTAAATACAGCTGCAGTAATTCACTGTGTTCGCTGCAAGGTTGACTCTAATATCAGCTCTGACTTTCCTAAATGTCCAGCTGAGTGTTTTGGTGCTCATTTATAAGTGGAACAAAGTCACCTTTTGCTGAGCACTAATAGATCTTATAATGCGTTTCTGAATCATGAATAAACACATTCATCTAATTATATATGGTTCTTGACAGCTTGTTAGTGTTTTTTGTAAAGTCCCTGAATAAGGACATTTTGGAATAATGACACAAAAAAAACAAATTCATGGCCTGTGGATAATAAATCAAATGCACCCTCCAGATTGCCTGCAGTGAATACAGGTCTATTAAAACAAAAAATCTCAACACTCGCTTGTATTTCTTGTGTTTTATCTCACTTTGGAGTGAATCCAATGCATTTATTTTGGACCTTCACATTTTGGGGGCAAGTGTATGTACAGTAATGTAATACCTTTAACTGAAGAAAATGTAACAATGTCTGTGTTTTTGGGTTGAAATGGAGTTGTTGTGGAAATTAAATAAAAAAATCAAGTACATTTTAGAACTGTTGAATATCGCATATATCATTTATGGTTAATAATTCATTGTTTTTGTACTATTTAGTGTTCATAGTAAATGTAGAAACAGTGGGAAAACCATTTGGTAACATTGAGATGCCGCATAAAGTGCAGTGTTTGTAATGTTATAAGTACAGTAGGTATAGTTTTTAATGCACGTATATGTTATAGTAAATAGTAAAAGGTGTAACATTTTACTATTATTATATTTGATATAATTGGACTGTAAACAATTGTAAACACAATGCAAAGCGAAATACCTAATAATTTTGTAAGGTAATTGTACTTGGTTCAACTTCTGCAAATTTGTTTATAATTTTGTCACCTTTAATCAAGTGAATATGTGAAGCAAATACAAAGAATTTGTAAGGTTATTTTTATAAAATAGGGAAAAATGTGGTTAGGGAAGCACTGAAATTCATCCAGAATGACAAGTCTATTCAGTGGTCGAGGTGGTTGAATCAATATCAGCTAATTGAGCTAGTTGTGGTGGCTCAGTGGTTAAAGCTTTGTGTTACAACTTATTGTACGTTCAAATACCAACATTGCCATGCTGTCATTGCTCATTTGTATCCTGTTTCAGTATTTTTTAAGCAGCAAAATGAGCAAATATATTGTGTAATGTGTTACTGTCACGGATAGACCAAGCGTCAGAAACCAGGAGTGTAACAGAATGTTCTTTATTGTCCAAACATACATACAAGAGAGTTTGAGATGTGACTGAAGCAAATGGTACGCTTAACAGAGTGCTACCAGGAGCATGGAAGCACAGGGAACAGAGCAGTAGGTTGTCCGGAATGATCTATGGTAGTAACCTGTTAATCGGACAGTGAGTGAAGGGGAATAGGAACCTTATAAAGGGGACAGGTAAATAGGGAACAGGTGTAGGTGATTAGTGGGAGCAGGACAGGTGTAGGTGATTAGTAGGAGGGAGAGGATGAGCGAGAGTGTTGAGTGAGGGAGGGAGGCGTGGCTGGTGGTTCTCTGACAGTTACTATATACTACATAAAATATTACAATGTTTACTGGTGAAGTAAAATTTTGCTCCTAGAACATTTCTGTTCACTTTACACTAAATGTTTTGCAGTGAGCCCCATTTTTTCTTCTACTATTTTTTTCTAATTCTAAACCGTAAGGCATGAATAATGGTATCTTGCCCAGTCAAGAATGTAATGCAATGCAGATGTGTATTGTCTTTTTTTTGTAGTAGGGAATTCTTCGAACATGCATTCTGTATGTTTGAGGCCAGCCTAATTGTTTCCCAGCTCTCAACTATGCTCAGACTCTAATCATTTCCAGTAGTCAGAATCCACTAGAATTTCAGTTTAGCCCATAACAAATATTGGCTATATTGTCTATGCTCCATCAAATACAAAAAAATAAAGTATATGGACAAAAGAATTAGGACACCTGAAGTTTCTAGCCATATATTATTTATTAAACTGCTACTAAAGAGCTGGATGTACACAATTGTTAATGATGTTTTCGGATGCAGTAGCACAACATTTTCTCTTCACAGACCCAAAGTCCAGTATGACAATGCCCCTGTGGTTACAAAGCGAACTCTATTAAGATATGTTCTACATGGGTTGGAGTGGAAGATCTTGAATGGACTGCTATAGATCTCTGACCTCAACCCTATTAAACAGCTTCGAGATAAATTGAAACTTTGTCTGTGCCCCAGGCCTCCTCACCCTACATCAGTTCTTGATTTAACTAATGGCCTTGTGGAACATCTTTTCAGATGATTGGAGGTTATTATAACAGCAAATTGGGACTAAATGTGGAATGTGGTGTTCAAAAAGCACATACAAATTTATGGTCAGGTTTTCACAAACCTTTTTCTATGTATTGTATACATAGATAGGAAAAACAAGGGTATGAGTGAGAAATGACTTGATGCCATGATCCTGTCAACACTATTTAAGAAATTTACAGCCAGAGGGTTAGAGTAACCCATCCGTGAAATTGCACATAATGCATCTTTAATCCCCATTTGTTATAGTATTGACTCTGGCCTGGTGTCGCTGTCTCTGATGGTATCAATAGAAAAAAAAGATAAAATTCTGGTTCAATTAAAAGATTTTCCTGTTCATTTAGTCACAGTTGGACACCAGGTTTAGGAATCTATTCCTGCAGGTACTCCAACTGACACAACTCGCAGAAACTGCTCATTATTGTAATGGCACTGACACAATAGTTAGACACATAGATATACCTGAGGCATGCAACCGCATGCTCAAAGCCTTTTCATGAATCCCATGATAGTGTAATCGGGATTGATACACCATTAGCGAGTTCCAGGGATTGATTTTCTTAAGGGTAAAGGGCTTTTCCCACTAGGCATGGAAAAAGGCTTTATCTCCACATCTGGTTTTGAAAAGATCAGGTGACACTTCTCTCTCTCTCATCATGCCCTTGTCATTGGCGACGTCCTTGCTTTATTGACTTGCATCCTGTAACAATTCCTGTCCTAACCTCCAAAAAAAACCCAAAATAAGCATGCATTATAGTGAAATTAAAAAACAAATCCATAAGCGACCATGAAAAGATACAAATAAGTATTATTAAAAATAAAGCAGAAGAATCGCAATAAACGGAAGTGATAAAAAAAAGCCATTAAAACCATTTAAAAAAATAATAAATCTTGTGGTGTCTCAAGCGGCTTTTTAAATGGAGTAATGAAGGGCACATGATAAACTTTTAAATGAAGTAATTACTCGATCTTGCTTGCATTAAAACAAACAAACAGAAGCCTGGTTCTTGTTTTATGCTCCTGAAATGTTCACAGATAAATCACCCTAAAGCTCCTCACAGGAAGTGAAAAGGAGAATGGTTCTCAATTCACTGTGTAATGAAATGATGTCAAGTAGAATTTGTGGAAAGCCCAAATGTTGAAACGTTTAATGCTTATTCTGATTTAACACACAGGATTTTGCACCAATGATATCAACCTTATATATATATATATATATATATATATATATA
>JAAIIK010000053.1:3732037-3749937 GCA_014706435.1 Silurus glanis | reverse complement strand
AGATAGATAGATAGATAGATAGATAGATAGATAGATAGATAGATAGATAGATAGTCATACTGAATACGAAGACATTTATTTCTAAACTATTCGCAGATACGCAAGAAATGTAGTATTCATGAAATTCCAGTAAATGCAGAAATTGTGTGTATCCTTTAGGAGTTTATTAGTTCATGTAAATGTATTTACATGGTAAGGACATACGTTCACTGGAACCTTGCATGGTTCAAAAGTGGGTTTTCCGCTAACATTTCTACACCCTGATATTTCAGCTTTCAAACCCTGAATTTTTTGATCCTCCTAGTCCAGGTGAGTAAAAGGTGAATGATTCATGCAGTGCTTTTTTAAATAGATCGCTTCATTGCCGGTTCATCTGGCACCGTTAATGCATTTGTGTGGTTGCAGAGTGCAGCAAATGAAATGGCCCACTGCTGCATGAAAGCGAAGGCGCGGCAAGGTAATTGGTAATGAAAGCAGTGGAAGGTTGAGAGCTCAGCCAAAGATTTATTGACAGTAGGAAAGTGTCCTGAGACCTTTTACAGGAATTCCTCTGCAGGGAAATTAAGGAGCCCGTTGAATATGCACGAGAGGGAAATTCGCTGGTATAGTATGGATGAAGGAACACAATGGATGAGGCCTGTCAGAAATAAGTACACAGATACACACACACACAGGGTTAATCACTCGGTGTGATGGAACCGAAATAGCCACCGAGAGGGAAATCCAAAAACATTGGTATGACTCAACATGCTACATGTCAGTTGGCCTGTTATCAATCTCCTGGTGATTTATTGCAGTGCTGAGGTCTGATGTCATGGGTGCCTCATGGATTTTCTCAGCATTTTCTTTGTGAATAATGATGTTGTACTGCAACTCAATGTCATATCAGAACTCTTTTCGCTGATTTTGTGGCTGTAAACAAATGAATAATCTGTGTTTGCAGGGCGTCTTTATGAGAGTATTTATACAAGATGGTATTTACTGTCGTGTGTGAGTAGAAAAATATAAAGCTCATAAGATTAACATAAAAGACCTTATTTGTTGATGTGAACAATGCATCAACAATAATCCAGTTACAACATTCATTCCTACTTTGTAAATGCCTAGGAAGGTCACAATGGTTGAAATGACCATACATTGAAATGACCATACCATGTTTATATATGTTTGGAGAAACAGTCCCATGCAGAGTAAGTAAAAAAAATCCTCTCTTGTCTAGGCCACTCCAACTTCAGCTTTAAAAATCTGAATTCAGATACAGATATGAACATTTGAACCAATAAACAGATACATATACAGCTTGTGGCATTGTATTATACCCCTATTACTGATAAATGATGCAACTATATGTCATTAATTGTACAAATTAAGCACTTTCTAAACATCTTTTATTATTCAATACAGCAATTATTTAATTCCATGCAGGACTGCATATACTTTCAGCAGTCAAGCAATGGAAAACATTACAATGGGCTTCACTAAGCAAGTTCAGCAAGTACAGCAAGTTCACTAATACTGGTTTGCACTAGTTTTAATTTAAATTAGAATGGTTTTGAAATGTTCGACCAAATCTATTTGGACCAGAATAAATTGTAAAAGAAATATATCAACTGTAAGAAATAAAGCTGTTCAGCTTTATTTCTGGCCACTTGTTTCAGCTGTGCGTTGATAGGGAGGTTGATAGGTTCCTGTATAAACCATTGCAAGAGCACAAATAATTGGTGTACGTACATATGTACCAGGAAATTTTAAAAATAGAGTGTATACAAGGAAAATATAAACTTTTTAAAGTTTGAATGTTTCATATGGAAAGTGAGGACCCTCAAGGTTTTTTTGGATAAACATTTAATAGACTGATGAGCAAAAGTAGAACTCTTTGGAAGACTCTGTGGGTCCCATTACATCTAGTGTAAAGCCAACAGAGTGTGATGGTGTATTGATGCTTTCCTGCTGCAGGGCCTGGGTGACTTGCCATTATTGACAGAACCATGAATTCTGATTTGTTCCAGAAAATCTATAGAGAGCTGCCTGGTCATCAGTCCATACTCTAAAAACTGGGTTAAGTAGCAAAACATTGATCTAAAGAATAAGAGCAAGCCCACCTCAGAAAATGCTCAAAGCTAACAAGTTTCTGGAGTAGCCTAGTCAAAGATCTTACCTGAACTCCATGAGATACTGTGGCAGGACCTTAAAATTCAGTTCATGTTTAAAAATGGCAGAATTAAATCAATTTTTCATAGTAGAGCAATGTAAGAAACAGATCTCCAATAATTTAAAGGTAAATGTTTGAGATTGTTGCTGCTAAAGTTGGCACAGTGTGTCCTGAAGTATAGGTGACCTTTATAATTTTACATGGATGATTGCATAACCTTTTATCCATCAATAAAATAAATGATTTTATTCATCATTAAAATAATAGTTTTCTCATGTTCTCCTTTTTTTTTTTTACATTTTATTTGAAGTTAATTCTTTTTGCAAATATTAAGAAATAAGAGGAAATCATGACAGGGCAAATTCAGTCAAGTTTTATTCCAACCCAAACTTTTTTTTTTTCTGAAAGCATCATCAGAAGCTGCTTATAAATTCTGAAGCAGTTAGGACGTTCATGCTGATTTACATTACATTTTCCCATGTCAAAATGATAGCAGATGCTCCTTGCTTCTTTGGCCTGCCAGTTCCTAGGGAACTGGCCCCGAAATGAATCATCACTGAGCAAAAAGCTCTTGACCCCGCCATACCGCGATCCCTGCCCTTAAAAAAAAGAAGGGAAAAAACCCACCAACTTTCTGCAAACAACTGTTTCTTTGGCAGCATACTCTGGGATTTTTTCAGCATTGCAGAAGGGATCTTGGCTGGGCCAGGAGATATGGACAGATGGACAATTTCCTGTAATGAGGCCCTACAGCGTTCTCAAAGAGATGAAGCCAAGACAAGAGGCACACGGAGGAGCATCAAGGACAGACCCCTTAAACAGAAAAATTAACCTACACAGACCCTAAAACTGATGCCTCTATATTAAGAACGACAGTCTGAGTGGTTTCTATAATTAAAACAAGAATCTAGCATTTACCAGCCAGTGTGTTCTACTGCATATTACCTCAATGTATGAATAGATTTTTTTCTCCTAATGAACATGTGACTTTAATAACTTTAATTAACAAACATAAAACCCAAATTTGGAAAAAAAAAAACGTTTTTTTCCTACGTTTTGAACCCCGCGGCTTAAACAACGAAGTGGCTTATTTATGGATTTTTCCTGGGTTTTTCCCGGTTTCACAAACTTCAAGCCAAAAAACTGTACCCCATAACATTAGACCAATGAAATTTCCGAACGGAAACGAAAAAACGCACCTCACCTGTGTTCTGAGCTGCACGGCATCGGGAGAAAAAACGTTTTTTTTAAACGCACGACGATGCCAAAAGATAAACTCCCGAGAGAAATAGTTGTGAAAGGAAGGAGGAAGACAGTGAACAATGACTTTCTTGGTAGGCTACTGTTTAGATACAAGCCGTTGTAACGCGTTGAGTCTGGGTGAAGGGAGAGCTCGCTAACTCCAGTTGCAACAGAAATCATATAAGCACAGACAGGTTTCCAAAACTCGTGCTTTTTTATTATTCTTGGCAACAGCGTTACGGGTTAGTCAAAGAAACTTAGAAATGAGCATCAGAAAATAATAAGGACATAGTCCTCGGTCTTGCACACACACACAGTAATACTGGAAATGCAGTGGCATGCTATTCCCAAAATACCGCTATGCTCCTAAAGGAAGCGCAACATATTTCACCCGTAACACTGTGTGTAACGTGTGTTTCGTTAAAGCCTGTGTAAAGTTCATTAGTTTCAGTGTAGACAGTGTAGGCTTATTTATGTTCAAAATAAAAATATTTGTAAAATTCAGTGGGTGCGGCTTATATTTGGGTGCGCTATATATATTTAATCAAGTCCAGATTTACAAAACAAACACTGTGAAACTAAAGACAAAATTAACAAAGAGCAAAACCTGAAACATGGAACAAGGGTAAAAAAAAAACATGCATGAAGAAAAATCATTGAGAAACAAACAAGAGATGTGGTGCAGCAAGTGTTAATTAACTGCCAACATGATTCAGGTGCATGAACAAACATGTGGCATGGCCCGATGATGTGCGGTGGTTGAAGGGAAACATAGGTTGTGATATAGTCCTTATTACGTTTGACCACAACTTTAGGAGAAATACAAACTACTATACTAGTATTACAGTACTACAGTACTACAAATGTAACTTCTTAGAATATTATATTTTTTTACCTCATATCTTTCCACGATCAGTGACTGTCGTTTTGTAAGCATGTAGCTTATTGGTCATGAAGTCAAATGCTGTTTGTATATAAAATCTGGTATGTGTCTATCTGCAATATGTATATACTGTTCTTCTTGGTGTGCTACAGTACAGAACAACTTTATTTAATTTTCCTGTGTGACATGCCTTTCTGTTTTTCATCATGCTCTGGGGATACTTTTGGCTAAAAGTCGCGCTAAAACAACTAAACAACGACTCAAACAACAGGCTTGGTGTTTATAATCTGAGTACAGTTTATATGTCTACACTTTTGTTCAAAAATGAGACAATCCCAATATGGTCAAATGTAAAGTTCTTATGGTCTTAACAACAAATCATTAGTGAGAATTTAGGAAGAATTAATCAGATGCATTCGTAAGACCATCAGGCTTGAGACATCCATTATATTATCCAGATCAGGAGTGCTGATTTGAACCCTATATACAAACCCGATTCCAAAAAAGTTGGGACACTGTACAAATTGTGAATAAAAACAGAATGCAATGATGTGGAAGTTTCAAATTATTCAGAATACAACACAGATGAAATATAAAATGTTTAAACTGAGAAAATGTATCATTTTGAGGGAAAAATAAGTTGATTTTAAATTTCCTGGCATCAACACATCTAAAAAAAGTTGGGACAAGGCCATGTTTACCACTGTGCGGCATCCCCTCTTCTTTCTATAACAGTCTGCAAACGTCTGAGAACTGAGGAGACAAGTTGCTCAAGTTTAGGAATAGGAATGTTGTCCCATTCTTGTCTAATACAGGCTTCTAGTCGCTCAACTGTCTTAGGTCTTCTTTGTCGCATCTTCCTCTTTATGATGCGCCGAATGTTTTCTGGTGAAAGATCTGGACTGCAGGCTGGCCATTTCACTACCCGGATCCTTCTTCTACGCAGCCATGATGTTGTAATTTATGCAGTGTGTGGTCTGGTATTGTCATGTTGGAAAATGCAAGGTCTTCCCTGAAAGAGACGACGTCTGGATGGGAGCATATGTTGTTCTAGAACTTGGATATACCTTTCAGCATTGATGGTGCCTTTCCAGATGTGTAAGCTGCCCATGCCACACGCACTCATGCAACCCCATACCATCAGAGATGCAGACTTCTGAAGCTGTTCCTTATACGTACGTTTCACTTTTCCGGTCTCTTATTGCTACCTGTCCCAACTTTTTTGAAATGTGTAGCCTTCATGAAATCCTAAATGAGCCAATATTTGGCATGACATTTCAAAATGTCTCACTTTCAACATTTGATATGTTACCTATATTCTATCGTATATAAAATATAAGTTTATGAGATTTGTAAATTATTGCATTCCTTTTTTATTCACAATTTGTACAGTGTCCCAACTTTTTTGGAATCGGGTTTGTAATATTTGGTTAAACATTAAAAGCAAACTAAAAAACATTTTTAATTACCCATCAAATGGTTGAAGTCATCAGCATTGAATGGAGCAACAGTGACTCTTCTTTCTGTTAGAAAAAACAAAAACAAACAAAAAAAAAAGGGTACACAAGTTTACCCATAAACATTCACCAATGATTTGTTAATATTTTGCCATTTTGGGTTTAGAAAATTATTTTTTTGCCAAAAAATGGCATTACTTATGCATAAACCTATGCATTTTTATGCCAAACATTCTAGTTTAACCTTGCATATTTTACAACTAATTGGAATTTTCAGTCATTTATATCCAGATTTATGCTTTAAAACTTTATTTCTTTTAGTGGCATAGACAAAACTTCTCTGTCTCTATAAAGCATTCCTTTTTATGTACATATTCTAAATGGCACTAAATATTAATCAGCTTTATATGCTGCACAGCCTTTTTGTCATTATCAACATGTGAGTATGAAGAAAATCTGAGTTCCTGAAATTTGTGTAAACCTCATTGCAAAATTTGGTGAAAACTGTGCAAATATCCAAAAATAAAAATATGATTTTATGAACATGCTGTAAGAAATAATGCTGAGAAAAAATATCATTATTATATCTTTGCCTTTAGCAGTTGAAAAGAAATACTTGCTTTCTGTTTGTTTCAGTTTTTTATACTTAAACTTTTCATAGCCACTGCCATGTATTTTTGGGAAAACATATGAAAAATTCACGGAAAATACACAAAAAAACTGGACAAGTTTTTATTAATTTGTTTATCTTCAGTAAACACTTCAAGACGTATATCGTGTGTACTAGACGTCTGCTGTGCCACTGTGCTGCACTTTTAATAAATTAGCTTGCACATTTTTGTGCATGTTAACAAGTATGAATATGTCGAATATGTTAAATATAAAAACTACTGTAATTTCCGGACTATTAAGCGCACCCATATATAAGCCGCACCCACTGAATTTGACAAAGATTGTTATTTCAAACATAAATAAGCCGCACCTGTCTATAAGCCGCAGGTGTCTACACTGAAACTAATGAACTTTACACAGGCTTTAACGAAAGACAGTGTCTGTTACACGGTGTAACGGGTGAAATATGTTGCGCTTCCTTTAGGAGCATAGCGGTATTTTGGGAATAGCCTGGTGCTGCATTATTCCGCTATTACTGCATGTGTGGAGACCGAGGAATATGTCCTTATTATTTTCTGATGCTCAGTTCTAAGTTTCTTTGACTAACCCGTAACGCTGTTGCCAAGAATAATAAAAAAGCACGAATTTTGGAAACCTGTCTGTGCTTATATGATTTCTGTTGCAACTGGAGTTAGCGAGCTCTCCCTTCACCCAGACTCAACGCGTTACAACGGCTTGTATCTAAACAGTAGCCGACCAAGTAAGTCATTGTTCACTGTCTTCCTCCTTCCTTTCACAACAATTTCTCTCGAGAGTTTATCTTTTGGCATCGTCGTGTGTTTAAGAAAAAACTTTTTTCTCCCGATGCCCTGCAGCTCAGAACACAGGTGAGGTGCGTTTTTTCGTTTCCGTTCGGAAATTTCATCGGTCTAATGTTATGGGGTTCAGTTTTTTGGCTTGAAGTTTGTGAAACCGGGAAAAACCCAGGAAAAATTCATAAATAAGCCGCTTCATTGTTTAAGCCGCGGGGTTCAAAACGTGGGAAAAATGTAGCGGCTTATAGTCCGAAAAATACGGTAAATGATCTCTTGCCTCATTGTTTGCTTTTGCCCTACAGCACCCATTTCAACCACCAGTATACTATACCGAGACTCCCTGGCACATTTTTTACTTAATTAGTGGTCAGTACTAGTGGGAACAGACACAATGTATATGGCGATAAATGGGCTGCAGTCATTCCCCATATACATACTTTCAGTGTTGGGCAAAGTTACTTTTAAAAGTAATGCATTACAATATTGAGTTACTCCCCAAAAAAGTAACTAATTGCGTTACTATTATTATCAGTGACCGTGGCAGTTCCCTTCTCCTTTGCCTCGACTATTTCAAAATAATGAGAATACTTCCATCGCAGTAATGTAATGCTCTGGTTTGCCATCTCCGCTTCTGACCAGCTTCTGTTCCCGCGGCTCGCACGTATGAGTGCGCGATTCTTCGTGACTACGTTCATTTTAATTCAGTATTTATTTTTTTTTTTTATGCAAAATAATTTAACTGAAAAGTAACTCGCATTACTTTTTTTAAAAAGTAACTCAGATATTAATGTGTACATTTATAAAGTAACGCGCTACTTTACTCGTTACTCCAGAAAAGTAATATTATTACGTAACGCACGTTACTTGTAACGCGTTACCCCCAACACTGCATACTTTATAAAGTGCACTAGTACGGTAGCTTCATCTGATGAAATATCTAATGATTCTGGACACAAATTAGGTGCCTAATAAAACTGCGGCATGTGACTTAATAATATTCCATTCACACTAAATTTATTCAACATACAAAAATGAATTCTGAATGGACACTGAAGAACATCTTACAACATCTTATGTGCTCTTTTATAGCCTGTTCCTGAAGAAGGTTACAGAACTGAGAAATTTCCCCTGTTATCAATGGTAAATGTTCATCCATTCTTTTTATGTGGAAAAATAAAGTCACTTTCAGAATAATCACTTGGTGTGTTAAAGTAAATTAGATGCTAATTAAGCTCTTTGCAATGCAGTCTGATTTTTTAAAGGTTTAATCTAGATTCTTATTGCAGTTCCTTTAGGGGAATTGCTTAACGTTTCAGTGTGGAACCCTACAACAGGGTTTTGCATTCAGAGATGGTCCTATTAAAGGTTCTATAGATTAAAGAATGCCAAATACCTGTAGCTATCTGAAGTAAGTTAAAGGAACCAAGCGTATTATATCTACGATTAGAATCTTTGCACTATATGAGAATAAATGAAATGTCTAGTAGCACAGTGGTGTCATGAGAAACATTGCCACGTTACTGCTTCTGGTTCATAGTTTTAAGATTCAAGTCTGAGACTGATCTCAGGCTTATATCCCACAGGAACGTGTTTGTAGTCCTGTCTTTTCCTTTCTACTGTAAAACATGCCAGTATGTAGTTTGGCTGAAGCTAATTTACTTGTAGCTCTGCATGCTTGTGCACAGTGTTCAGTGATGAATTGAGGGTCCCATCCAGGATGTACCAGACCCACCATTAGCCTGACTAAGATAAAGTGGTTACATGAAACTTCTTTCATGTCCATTTGGCTCCTTATACAGAGAAATAGCTGAAATGGTAACAGGCTTTGGGTTTCAATCTGTATTATGTCTCATCCCCCTCAGAGGATTCATCTGTCAAACATTTTCAACACATGCTTGCTATAGTTGTTAAAGACTGATTGCACCAGAAACAATAATAATCAGGAGTCTTGCAGCTCAGGTATTCATTCGTGCCAGAAAAAAAATACAAACATGACTGAGTTCTCATTTAAAACACACTTCTTACATTGTGGTCTGACAAGAGCTACAAATAAGCAATTTGTGCATCTGTATTTTTCTGCACAGGTTAGCATGTAAGTCAGATTATTGTCAGCTATATGTTCAGTGCTCTTCTGTATAGGCCCCATTTAGAGTCCCAGTGTTGGACGAGAACAGGAAAACAATGCCTGATCATAGAATTCTGAGATCAGTACCAAAACACTAATCATGAAGCAAGGAATTTCAAAAAACCTCAACAAAATAAATAAATACATAAAAATGAATAATACAAAATAACAAAACGTGTTTTTTAAATGAGTATCTGATCACTCAGGAATTAATTAATTTTCATTGGTTTTGAATGTGTTGAGGTCTGTATATTAGAGCAAGACCAATGAATATTAGTCTAGACAGAAAGTTTTGAAGGCTGTCTAACAGTATCTCATTTTTAAAATGAAAGCAAAGGACAAATAGCTGGCTCAATCAAGAAACCTTATTTGCTATTAAAATATGTGACAATTGATTTTATTTGGAATTTGTACAGAAAATATGGAGCAGTATCACATCACAGGTTCCATACTAATTTGTACTAATATTGCAAATATAAAAATGTAAACATAACATGATACCAGACAAAATGAAAAGGAACTGTATTGATCATGTACAATTGTGAGTAAAATCCAGCTAAAGTTTTCAGAGTTAGTATTATTTAATGTATTTTTGCACTTAATGTAGCTTTATGTTGTGTGTTGTAGCTCTATGTTGTTTAGTGTAGCACCAGGGTTCTGGAGGAACGTTGTCTCATTTCCTCTGTGTACTGTGTACCACTGTGTATAGTAGAAATGACAATAAAAGCCTCTTGACTTGACTTGACTTGAAACATTACACTATGGGTAATGCAAGTTACATCACCACTGCAAATTTGACTAGTAAGCTAATTGACAGCAACGAAACACCAAGTTTTATAGTATTCGGCAGTCAGTTAAACTATTTCATACCATGGCAATTATACAAATGATATATTTGCTATAATAACAATTCATTTCACAGGAATTTGTATGGTGGACAATTTGCATATTCAAATGTTATACATAGATAGGTTGAATTTTACAACTGATATGGTAAAGTTTTCTATAAGAAGATGTTAATGAAAAATTTATAGAGAGTCTCCTAGGACGCTTTCGTCACTTTTTGGAAATGCAATATTTTTCCCCTCCAGAAACTAGTGAGGGAACTGTTTATAACTTCCAAAATGTAAGAGATAACAAGCACTAACTTTTCTCACAGGTGTTCTTCAACATTAAATGTAACTATAAATAGTGAAAAAATATGATCAATTAAATTGTAACCACTGGCAAACATCTGTGTTGTAAGAGAAACATTTAATGACGTGCTGTTTTTGGAAACTGATCCAAAAACATTTGAAAACAGTTGAATAAATCCTGGGAAAAGGACAGAAAAAAAAAACACATTTAAGCCTTATGTGTTGGTATTTTTATTAAGGTTTTACTTGGGAAACCTTACTAACTATTCGTAAAGGAGACAGGAGGCTCCTGACATTTTCCTGACATTCACGCAGAGCATATAGAAATGCCGTGACTCGTCTTTTGTTTGCGTGTTTACCATCAGGACCTTCACTTATTAATCATAGATGTCCTTCATTATAATTAGATCAAGAGAAGCACTCCAGGCTTTCAGGGAAATAGAATCACTCTTGAGCTTAATACAGAGTAAAAAATCTTCATAATTAATTGGCCAATCCATCTGTATAGATCGCAGGGAATGATAATTAAGCATGTGGTGTGCATTTTACCTCCAGACGCAGCTCTTTGTCTTTTTCTTGCTCTCTCCGGAGTACTGACTACGTTCCTCACTTACATTTTGCATCTATAAATAATGGCTGTGGGATTTCCTTCATACCCTATGTGTTCTGTAATTAAAAAAGATACGCTGCACCTCCAGATAAAAGATGGTATCTAGCAAGATATTTTCCATAGGATATACTAAATATCTTTGTCCTACCCCATAGGAAAATGATTTTTAAAGCATTTAAACAACTCTAATGAATGTACATTTAGTGTCAGCCAGATGAAGAAGGGTTCCCTTCTGAGTCTGGTTCATCTCAAGGTTTCTTCCTCATACCATTTTAGAGAGTTTTTCCTTGCCACTGTCTCCACTTGCTTGCTCATTATAGATAAACGTATAGGGACCAATTTAGGTTGCTAAAATTTATAGTTGCAATCCTGTAAAGCTGCTTTGGGACAATGCCTATTGTTAAAAGCGCTATACAAACAAAATGAAATGTAATTCATAGAACAGAGCAGTAAGACGTCTAGACTGAGCTGAGCTGTGTATGGCATTCGAAGGCTAATTGATTTCTTGCTAATCAGAGGTGAAATCGGTTCAAATAAATAAGAAGTTTAATCAGTAGATGATGGCCTCAAGGCATGTTATAATAGATTCATTGATATTCAAGCAGCAGTTGTCTTTTAAGTATTATTCTGAGTATTTAAATACAACAATAATAATAATAATAATAATAAAACATTATTTAAAGCCAAGCTCCCAGACTTATTTGTGAGCTGTGCATTCATGCATGACCACTACAGTTAAGCAATCACTGGAGCCATACATATGAGCAAAATTGTTCAAGAATGGTTTGTAGTTTTACCCACGATGCCTATGTTTTAACACAGATATTGCTATTTTCTGTCTGTAGAATAAAAGGTCAAAGTGGCAGAAGAGTGTCAAAATGATGTGAACCAAATCTAGTGAAGATTGGACAAAGATTTGGACAAAGAGTACAGTAGCAATAATGGCAGTTGGATGTAAGCCTTGTAATCATGTGTTGTCTTTTTTCAGCAGGAGGTGGTGCTGTCACAAAATTTGTTGCATAGCCTCAGATCATAGTTCTAAAGCTGCCCACCAAGTTTTGTGTCATTGCTCTAAAAGCCTCTATTTAGATTCTGCCTCACATCTTGTTTGCTGGTTTTATTGTCAGATACACGTCAGCAAAAAAACAGGTTTTGACCAAAACTTAATCCGTTGAACTGTTGAATCCGTAAAAGGCTTTAAAGGCTTTTAGATTTTGGACACATGGTTCAAAAGTTATGACCCTAAACATACTTTTATGTTTTTTATGTTTTAACTTTTGCGCAGTTTGACCCAGTGGTGGTGCAATTGCACTGGCAGCACTTAACCCATCCACAGTCAGTGTGCCAAATTTCACAATTTTTTCTTTGAACTGCTATAGACCCCTGTTAGTACTAAGTTGGGTTCCACACAAATTTTCTTAACACACATCCCTATGGTGTCTGTGCAGTGCCTATAGAATCTTTACAATGCGAGTACGTAAGGTATTCTGAATGTCTTTTTCTGGGCTTACACATCTCTGGTTACCACATCTTATTACTTAATAAGAAAAAAAATGAACTCAGGTTTTGAGTATATATATTTGTCTGTTTTCTGCATTATACTGAAGAAGAATGTTTGCACCATTTTGTGTGCTGTGTGATTCTTACCTGATCCGAAAAAGACACCACAGGGATCATAGATCATTGATCATAGACCATAGCAATATTGGAGACCTCTCCTAAACCATTCTCCAGGAATGAATTTTTTGTTTGGGCATGATAAAAATCTAACAGACACCCTAGCCACCAAAGGAATATTAATAATAAAAAGATGAATAGGGTGCCTATACAGTACACACCTTTGGTGTATGGGCCCATAAAGATAAAAGTTTTTTTAGTGTGTTAAAATAATGGCTTATTACTTTGAATTAAGTTATTAAGTAAAAAATAATGGCTTGGCATTTTTATGCATTTTTTGTCAGAGCTTTTGTAATATAACACCTTTCCAAGGTCGCTGCGCAAACAAAATTGACAAGACTGGTAGGAAGAAAAAATAATGTTTTATATGAGAAGGAAGTGCAGTCACTAAGGTCCTGGGGGATGATATTTAAAATGAACCGTGACTCAAGACAAAAGATCTGCTTCCCACTGGTGTCTGAACCTGTATGTCTGATCAGCAGGGTCTGGCTGTAGATCACAGATATTGAGGCAAGGCAAAGCCACATATTGCTTTGTTAACAAGAAAAAATAAGTTTGTGTTTGATTTTTAGTGATACGGAAAGTAAGTGTAACTGTTGGACCATGAGAGTTGAACAGCTGAATTTTTTATATGTTGAAGGTGAATATTGGCTAGAAAGGCAAAATTCTTTTTTAATATTTTAGAAAAAAAATATTCTTCCAAAACACAAAAATGCAAAACAAAAATAAGGTTCAGTTTTTGGAATCCATATCATCTTAATAACTCTTTAACAAATGGCATGGACTGAATTATCATTTCCATTTTTCTCAGAATAGTAGCAACTTTAAGGGCCTTAAGAAAAAGTCCACATGTAAAAAAAAATAGTGGGGGGTTAATTTCTTTCTAGCTCACTCTACATTTAAGCAAGATAACAGTGACAGTTATGCAGGTGATTTTAGAGAAAAAAAGATTAGTATGCTTTTACTTATGATGAGATCCACATGCTATAAAGGTTTGGCCATAATGGCTTCCTAAAAGTATAGGCAAAGTTCATATGGAAATTGGTAGCTCAGTGGTTAAGACTTTGGCCGTCTGATTAATTAAACAGATGAGAGCTCAAATCCCAGAAAAACAAAGCTGTCATTTTTTAGCCCTTGAACCAGACCCTAAACGTGCAACTGCTCAGTTGTATAAATGAGATCCTAAACTGAAAGTCCTTACCTGGGTAAAGTCATCTTCCACCTGCACACCATCCTGCAAGACCCTCTGTTTTGGATATACTCAGATCCAATCGTCTAACGATCACAATTCTCTTGACCATTTTTCCTGTTTTCACCACTTCAGTTTGAGAGCTCTCACCCTATGACAAGTTTTCATTTTATAACTGACAGTTCTCTTTCAGGATCTTCGAGGTGCATTAACAATGCTTTGGGAATGCCTCCGCATGTCACGTGTGAAATCTGTCCAGCGGAAAGGCGCGACGTCACAATCAGGAAGCTATAAAAGCACATGTGATGGAGCAAATGATAGCTTCTGTTTATTCAGGAAGCACTATGTGTGTGTCTGTGTCTGCCGGAGAGATCAGGTAGTATCGAGTGATGATCTGGGGCATCCGTATTCTGAACTATATCGATGGTTTTTTGATATTAGCTCAATCGGAGCTGTTGGAGGTCCAGCATCGAGATGTCGCTCTCGCCCACATGAAGGAACTGGGGTTAAGACAAAATGCCAAGAAGAGCATGCTTTCTCCAGCGCAGAGAACCATTATGCAGACACAACTGTCTCCTGCTTGGATTAAGTCTATTCTCACAGTTGTCAAAAAAAGTGGTTCCGCTTCGCCTCCTGCACATGAAACTCCTCCAGTGATGGTTCAGAGACAGAGGTTTCTACCGGAAGGGCAACCCACTTTGTACAATCAAGGGCACGCGGCGAGCCATACAGGCCTTAGACGTGTGGAGAGAACCCGGGTTCATGTCTAAGCCCCTATTGTTGGGAGCGCCTTGTTGTCACCTAACACCTTCCTCACGGGGTGGGGGAGTGGTCATGAGTGGCCACTCTGCCCAAGGTCTATGGCTCAATCTCACATGGCACATCAACTGCCTGGAGATGCTAGCCATGTTTCTGGCTCTGAAGCACTTTCTCCCAGACCGGAAAGACTGCTACGTTTTGATCCGTACGGACAACACATCAGTTGTCTCCTACATCAACCACCAGGGTGTGTAAACCAGGGAGCAGACGCCCTGTCAAGGCAAGGGCATGGAATGGAGGCCATTTCGGCTTATAGTGCTCCGCTTGCTAAACAGTCGCTGTTTTCCTACATTGTGCCCGGTTGCTGATGCTCCGGGTGCGACTTAGAGTGCCTGTGTAGGACCTGGCCGTTGTTTTGGAGGCTCCGTCTAAGCCTCTCTTCGAGCCCTTACCCGTGGTGCCTCTGAGGTTTTTGATAAACTGTCTTTCTTCTGGCTATCTCATTCCTAAGCAGAGAATCTTCAGGCCCTTTTCATGGCCCTGTCTCTCTTGGAGTTTACCCCAGGCATGACCAGTGCCTTTCTTTAACCCAGACCGGGGTATGTTCCTAAGGTGCCCTTGGTTTTTCCCCACGACATAGGCAGTGCTCCTCCTCCCTTTCAGGCCCCTTAACAGAAGAAGCTTAAATGGCTGTGTCAAGACAAGTTAAGTCAAGTTTATTCCTATAGCACTTTTCACAACAGACATTGTCTCAAAACAGCTTTACAGAATTTAACAGTTAAGGTGAACAATGTGTATTTATTCCTGAAGTCATGGCGACTGTGGCAAGGAAAAACTCCCTTAGATGTTATGAGGAAGAAACCTTGAGAGGAACCAGACTCAAAAGGGGAACCCATCCTCATTTGGGTGATATCAAGAGTGTGATTATAATATAACAGCTCTGGTGAATATAATAATAATGTGCATGTGATACATCTTTAATCTGCACTTAAACTGGGAGAGTGTGTCTGAGCTCTGAACACTGTCAGAAAGACTATTCCAAAGTTTAGGAGTCCAGCACATACATTAGTAGAAGAGCTGTGAAAAAAGTGGGAGCAGCTGTTTGTCTGCTGCAGTCCCATCCTCTTACAAGTCCTCTGGTCTTCCTGAATCTTTCTGTGTCAGAGCTCTCTCCACTCGGCCCTGGATACTTTCTATTCAATGGCAAAATTCTGAGATACATTATGAGGGCCCTTGATTTTTTTGATAAAAAAAAAGAAGACGATTGAACATGTTATCAATATGCACTTCAGACTGCCGTAGTTCACATGAAAATGTCAAGATGTGCATTGGTTTGTGCTTGCAATAAAAAGATCACCACAGCTGAGACATTTCCCACTGTTATCAACGCTCAGCCCAAAGCTTGAGACATGATTTAAATTAACAGCTATGTCCATCAATGTACATTTTTAACTGATATCCCCAAACCTTCTGGTAATTTGAAAGCAAGAAACAAATTACGTATTTTCTCCACATGATTTTGTGAGTTGGTTCAGCTGCTTATACTATAAAAAGTTACTAATAATGCAATAGAAAATAAAGTTTATACAAACCCTGAGCCTGCAATTTCTTTTTAAAAGACCAAGCCAAATGTCAAAACTGAAATTTGATTGACAGAATTCACAACAGATTTGGAGCACAAAGGTTCCCTGAATGTCAGGATTAAGGCGCAGAATGCACAAACCGTCCTCATCATGGCGTAATGGTTTCATTCCTCCACAGGATTTGAGCAGCTTGCATTAATTAGTTTTCTTAATTAACCCAGCATGTGTAAACATTAATATTCCATCCTCATAAGATAAGGAAAGCCTGCTTTCCATTGCTAAAATAAGGTGAATGTACTGTTTCTGTGAAGAGCAAGGCTACAAATCGAAGGCCTGGAAGATACTTTGTGTCACTGGAATTGCAATAATCATTCATTTACAGCCTTAATTGTCATGTAAATAAGTTTTGTGCTCATAAGTAAATAAATAGGGAAAATTAATCACTGTTGGATTGATTGATTTTTTATCTGCCATGCTGACAACTTACTCAATCAAGTGCCTCTGTTACAGCAAAATGTAAATGTACACGGCGCTAAACGGCGTTTATTTTTTCCTCCGGCTCAGAAAAGTAATCAAGTCTTTTGCGAAGACAGATTCAAAACAAGTCGGTGTCCAAACTTTAGCTGGATCAGGCATAATAATCAGACTTGCCTTAAATCTCCGGGTAAGTTGTCAAGGAGTCAGGAATGAGTTTGCAGCACCACTTTGTACACTGCTGTGCCTAAATAAATAATTTTATAATATATTGCCTCGTCTCCTCTAAGGTGGGACAACAAATCAATGCTCACGGCTTCGGGGCTGATGACACATGGAGACGCTGATAAATCAGAGAGAAGGACCTGCTCTTAATTACCATTTGGGCTGATGTCGGAGGAGCCGAGCGATGACGAAGCATTCGGTCGCTAAAGAAGTAACATTTACACTGGGGGACAGAGACGGATGAACGATGCGTTCCGAGATCAATCAGAGCCCTTCAGATCATCTTTCATCTCCCAAAGGCCATTTCAGTACACTGATCCCTGTGTTTTGTAGCAAAATGGAGAAAGGAAGAAAAAGAAGGTTGTGAAAGGAAAGGTACGTGATACAGATAGATTGAGAAGAAAGGCAGAGATGAAAATGATGAGAGCGCTAGATAGATAAGACTGGGTAGGGAGGTATTGATTGTTTTCATCATGGTTTAATTGCAATTAAATGTTGCCCGAGGCCTTGTGGATCTGTTTCATTGCTGTCACCATGCAGCATGAAGCATTGATGAGTACTGAACGCATGCTGACTCCTGGCTGGAAATCCGCTGCTAATGCATTCCCTTAGAATACGTAACATATTCTGAATTAGCTAGCTAGATGACAGACAATGAGCCACAGGATGCCATTAAATAACCTAGTAGCAGATACAAATTATTCAAGTAGAGCTGAATGGGGTAAGATGAACCACTTCAAGTATTTAGGCAACTATGTAGAAAAATATATATAGGAATATATATAATCGTTTAATTAAAAAAAAAGCACATGGAGAATGTTTTGGGGGTTCAGGGTTATAATACACAAATTACTTGTAAAAGGTTATAAAGCATTAGTTTAATAGCAAAAATGTATATTTAAAATTTTAGCAATAGAACTAGGAGGCTAATGTCATGTACAAGTATTGTTTTTTTTTTTTT